>VXCM01000828.1:7052-129644 GCA_014773175.1 Lucifuga dentata
CCCTCCCCCCGAGACCCGAGCCACTGTGACTGATATTTACCAGTGAGCGTGCTCATGAAAAGTTGATGATGTGGGAAACGCCGGTGTCTTTGATAATGTGAAGCTTGGCGCAGAGGCAGATGTCTTCCTCAGAGCCTCCCTAATCCTTTGCCCCCACACACCATTTTGGAGCTCAGTTCAATTCTCAGAGCAGCTTATCCACCTCTCCACCCCTCTTTCCTGCCACCTCCCTCCATCCCTCCGCCCAAGCTACAACCCCTGCTCCATACGTCTAATAGGAGCACTCTCTCCCCTGGCAGCCTGCCTCTCCCACAGTAATCTGTCTAGCCATGGGAATAGGGACTAAGGGAGGCAGGAGCCCACCTCCAACATGTGGCTCTCTTCTGTGGAGAAACAAGAGAGAATGTGGACTTTGTGTCAATTACTCATGAGTTTACTAATCTAAGAATGGGCTTGTTAATATCCATTTTGTGGGAGATAAATTAACTATGGACAGTATTCATTATTCCATATTTTAAAAAATAAAGATAACTTTGTCCTCGTAATTCTTAATGCTGTAAAAGCCTAAAAGACTGAACATTGAATAATGAGTTTTATTTCCACACTAGCAATTATAATCTTAAAACTGATATCACAAACGTTAGATATTAGTTTTGGAATGACTAAAAAAATATAGTGTATAAATAATGCAGCATTGCTTTAATAGAGAGTTTGTGTCTATTTGTTATTTTATCAGATGCTTTCTTGCCTTACAATAACTCTCAAAGCTTTGACAGTGTAATGTCAAATTTAGCATGCAGATTGGGTCGTTCACATTATAAGGTTAGCAAAGGGCAAAGCTTTGGGAGGTGATGTGGCTAAGCTGATGTCAGAGATTACTCAAGATGGTCAACATTTTCCATCTGTTGTGCTTCCATGCAACATGTCAGAGCAATTCAAAATATTCACTTAGTTAACCCAGGATTGCCGCCAGGAGAGTATCTTTTACTTCCAGATGAATCCCAGATTAAGCACCTCTAACCGAAAGAGTGTGTCACTGTAAACAGGTGAGTTCATCACTCAAAAACAAAGCTGACCTCACACTTTTTCATGGCCTGTGACATAGGCGATTTGGGTGTGCCCTCCCTGTTTGTCCCGCCGTACTCTCCCCGTACCTCCACTTAAAGTGCAGCTGTAGAAAGGAAAGATGGGGGAGCAGCTCTGTGGGGGCTTCTGTTCCATTCCAAACTTGGTAAAACTCCCCAGTGTAGGGATTACACAAAGCATGTAATGATAATATTTAACTCAGGTCAAATACCAATAACACAGCTCCCACAGAGAACAGAAATAATTTAGGCTGTATCGGCTGGCATTTGCATGAAGGAAGCCTGCTCCATAGAACCTTGTTTTACTTTTTTGAGGTATGTCTTCCAACATACTCGCATTTAAAATTGGAAAATTATTTTAACCTAATAATGTCTTGACAATAATCTGATATTAACTGATAACATATTTTTCTGTCATATTTTGCTGGACAGTCATTTAAAATGTACTCACATCAATATTAATGTACCCCTTCTAAACAAAGTAAATCTAAACATTGACTGTATGTAAAAGTGTCAAATTCTAAACAAACAGTCCAAAGGCAAAGCTATGCCCATCCCTTGAGATATCTAAACTGTCATTCATTAACCATTTCATACATATTTCATATGCATTTGTATGTTTTGTTGACTCAATCAACATATAAGTTGCAATTATGGGATTTGAGCAACATTTATATCTGCTCTGATCCTTCAGTCTTTTCCAATAAGGCCTTAATTACAATATGCACTCATGAGCACAGCATGTAATGTGTACTTCACTTATGGATGGCAGTTGGAATCCAGCTTTCAAGAAACAATAGATTATCACATCTCACACTTTTGTATCTAAAAAAAATATATATGGTACACATTTCATTGCACTTTCAGACACAAGACCTGGAAGTGCATGTTGTTGATAGAAACACCAGTGCCTCGCATGTCTGAGCCATGGGGCCATGTTGTTGTTGCGCGTTGATAATTTCTCTAATCAGGTGGATGAGGAAGTTTGCAGGGTTAATTGGGAGCATACTCGAGTCGCTGCAAGTGTGAAATCATATTTATGGTACATTAAACCACAAAGATAGCCTGATTGTTGATGTGCATGTAAGTGTTAGTGTATGTGGAGAATTTGATGAATAGGGAGATGTTTGTGTGATAAGTCAGTAAATATTAAACAGATTTCCATTTCTGTAGCAATGACAGGTCCTGAAAAGTTGTCAGAAACTACTGTTGATTATTGAGCGTGTTTAAATGTTTTAGTCATGTATTTTCACATGCATGATATATGCTGAAAATAATTTAAAGAATCATTTTTATTGAAATGGAGATTTTTTGTGCTGCTGAGGTTTTATTTCCATCATACCACAAACATCTCGTCTTACACTATAGGGTATCACCGTCTCTCTCCTTCTTTGGCAGCTGTGAATGTAGTCGCCTCTACCTCACTTCTGTCATCTCTTAAAACTTTCCTCGCCCCACCGAACATGGCACTGTGTGTTTTATTCACAGTAACTGTCTGAATAGCCTCGAAATGGAGCCGTAGCCTGAGCAGGGGAAGGGATATTATAGTGGCTGACGGCACTCAGTGCTGAGCCTTAGAGCCACATGCTGAAGGCGTCCCGCTGGGCAGGAAATGTAGGGGAACTGGCTAAGCAGCACAGTCCCATCAGCACCCTGCTGTTCCCCGCCTTTACACCACTTCCTTATTACCGTGTTTACCGTTCGGCTTTCACGCCTCTTGGCCCTCCAGCCCACCACACGCTCCAGGCGCATGGATGCAAGTTAGAGGCCGAGGGGGAGGAAAGTGGGGGGAAAGAAAACAAACATAAAGAGCAGGAGGTCACACCCCATTGGTGTAGAAAGCTGAGCACAGCAGATCTGGACTTCATGGGTTTACCTGCTGCCTACAGAGTGAGAAAGTACTGAGGGAATGGCTGCATGCTGGAACTGAAGTGTGATGAAGTAATGAGATGGATTCTGTTAAGTAGCTGGTGTAGAGCAGGACAGAGCCCTCAACACAAACACACACACACACACACATTCACACTGCAACCCATATGCCCTCCCAACTTGCCACTCCAGCACTCAGTTCCACCATATATCAAAGTATTTTATTGGATTAATTAAATAAATGATCTCTGGTCAGATAGGAATGTCAGCCAGTGTTCCTTTCTCACTCGTTTGGCGAGGGAAGCACACAGTAATGGAGCTCTGACCTCAGTCTGAATTATACACATACACGCACACACACATGCAAGTGTGAGGACATGCACACTGAAACAAACACACACGTATGATAATGCACACTTAGCACATTTAATTCTGCAGAACTGCTGAACAAACTTCCCCCTAATGTAACATTTCAGCAGATACATAAATAAAGAAACAAACGGGGACTGATTTAACCTCCTCTGACAGCTCTGAAAAAGTCAGCAACTGTGCAGTGACAGTAAAGTCCTGCCAAAGGCTGGGATAGGGAGGCAAGCATCCCTTGATCTCCTTGTGGTTGGCCAGTCAGTTATTGCGCCTCAGCACCAAAGGCCTGCAGGGTGGCCTTTAAGCCTGGCTGAGCAAGACCCCCATCCTGTCACCTCTCTCCCCAGTTCCAATTCTCTGTTCCATGGACAATCACTATTGACAAGTGCAGGAGCAGTTCCCTTTAGGACAATACCTAGCCTTTGTCAGAAGGCGCTAATATAACATTTATCAAAACATCAGACACGTATGTGTGCTGTCACTTTGACATGTGAAGAGGTCCGTGTTCTGTGCTACTTTGATTGTTATTGTTGATCACTGCAAACTAGTCTCTGCAAAATCAGCAGAGTAAAGAAATCTTAATCTCAGCCCCTCTCTCTCTCTCTCTCTCTCTCTCTCTCTTTCTCTGAACACTTGCATTTTGCTGTATTTTTCACTGTCCAAGGCAATAGGTTTGCTGTTGATACACGTTTAGGCATTTGCTAAAGTTTAATCTGAAGTTAAGTGCTGCTTCGATGAATCTGGTAGATTTGGTCATGACGGGTTCGTCTGCCGAAGGGACAAAGAGGCTGTCATCTGCTCTTGCCAATGATTTTTCTTTTTGTTGTGAGTGAATTTCAAAATAAAGAGTATGTAACCTGTTATTACTCTGCACTTACGAAGTGGGGTATAAGTGGATGAAAATTGATCCAGCAAATTGAAAAGGGGGTTAAGTGTTTTTGCCCTATCGACTTCATCTGAAATGACGGTTGTATAAAACACTCATTTCTCTCCCATTAGCAGATGAAGCCACAGCCAAGTATTATTAGAGGGCCACATTGTAGCGCTGCTGCAAGACATTTTGTTACTGATAATGGCCCTCAGTGCAGAGGAGAAAAAAAGAAGAGATTTTAGCTCTGTAGATAAAATTGAGGCAGTTTTCACTAAATGCATGTGGTGAAATGCTGTGAAACTGCCACAACATGTCAGGAATGATCTTCTTAGAAAGGTCAAAAAATCATCTTTAGTAGGATCCGTCATGTTTGCAAATGCAGCGCAAAATGAATGCATTTGTGCATTTAATGCTGAAAGCCCTATAGATTCTTTTTAAATTGTTTATACACTGCTATTACTAAGGATCATTTCACAATCTCACATTATTTGATATGCTGTCAATCTGTCAACTAAAACGCCTGTCTTAGTGGAGTGTGATAGAATTTGTATGATGTGCTTAACAATGACACTTTATGTTGATGGATTATCTTTGTGGTCAGAAAGCACAGCGTGTATCTCAGCAGGAGGGCCATACGTTTGATTGCGGTGTGTGGCACAGTATAGAATTTGCCAACCAGTCATTTAAAAACTATCTGTCTGCATTGCAGGACATGGTGTGGGAGCCTGAGATCAAACAAGGTCCATTGTTGGTGGTTGTAGTACCTGCCTTACCAAAGGGTGCAGCTGTTGAGCTTCATGTAACTGCTGTCCAAGATGACCCCCATAAAAGAACTTCCTGTTACATATCTGCAAAGGTGGGATGTGGGTCCGTAGAGTGCCACACTACAGTATCTGCTGACAGCTGTAGTGCCTCACTTTCCCTTTTCTTGGCTGTGCCTGGTGCTGGCCTGAAGATCAGCAATGTGAAGGATGTAATGGAAGCGATTGGTGCTACGTTCAATAAAGCCATGAAGAAGATGAACGCTGGGCTGTTGCCTCTGTGTGCCAGGGTGTTCTACATACACGACCATTCACTGGCACAACAGATCATTAAAGGTATGTTCTGTCACTGTATCTCAGACTAAACCCAACTAGCCTTATAATGATCTTAAAGGATTTATCATAAAATTAGCTATCTTAGATTCCATCGAGCACTCCAGACTCCACAAAAGTGCAATAATTCAAACAAAATGAAAGCCTGGCTTGAGCTGATATTGGTTAAGTAAACGAAAGCAGTGTAGGATTCGGTCTCTCCTGAGGAGCTCCATTTCTTCCTGTGTTTAATTAATGTGAGACATTTGTTGTGTCTGCACTGTGTACAGTAACCCAAGCAGCTGGCACAGTCTTTTGTTATCATTACACTTTAATATGGCACCATGAGATGGTGCCAGGGTTCCAGGTTCTTGTCAAGCAAATGTGGAACAGCAATTGTTTTATCCTGAGGAATGTCCTGTCTGAGGGAAAAGGACGATGAGCACATAGATCATGCAGGCTCAGTTTTCAAGTTCTCACTGACCATTTTTTGAATCAAGCCAGCCATCTTACTGTCAGGTTCAACATAGAATTCTGGTAAGCAGTGATGAATTGGAAAGAGGTTGATCTTTTTACAATATTTGAGAATTTCCAGATAATGCACTGTGTATTTATAAACCCACAGCAATCAGATATTAAAATAAGAGTTTAGGAATATTCTATTATCATGCACTTGTGTAGTACCTGCAAAGTTTTATGGTGTGGAATTTTCTTAAAATGTAAAGGTATATTTTATAAAATTATGTTATAAAATTTATTTATTAAAGTCAGAATAGATGTTCAGTTTAGGAAAATGCCTAATATAAATTCCCTTACAGATGAAATCATCATTCATATTGTAGAGAAAACAAACCAAAAAGTTACTCTTGAAGCAATTCTAGCTGCCAAGCTGCCTTAGTTTTTATGAAAACGGTCAAGTGTGTTACTGGGTCACTGATAACTGATTACAGCAGCAAAATCTACCCTGAGCTTCACCCTAGAAATGTATGTTTGTTTAAATTATGGATAGACCGGTTCTCTCGATCCAGTTATTAACTCATCATTTAATTGGAATCTGTTACCTCACCCTACACGCACAATCATGCCCTGGAAGCCCACCTATGGGCGTTTATATGGGTCACAGCCTATGTTCATTGGGTGATGAGCCCTAAAAGTCAAAGGAGGAAAAGTAACACCTCTGGCGCTAGCAGTCACAGCCTCACAAATGCTACCATCAGACAGCAGACAGCCAACAACGCTGGAGCAAAATATGACTGCACACCCCCTCCTTCACTTACTTGTGTTAGGATTCACAGCCAATAGACATGACATATGCTCCAAATGAAACCTTTATGCATCTTGCCTGGCTTTGCTATGACAGAAAAATTAGGGCAAGATAGAAAGATCGCCACCGTATCTCAACTGAAACCTCAACCAAAATAGGGTTTTGTGATATCATTCTTATAGCAGAATTATAGCGTGTAAAGAAAATCAAAAATAAACGAATACATATGGTTAAGCTTGACAAGGAAGATGCCTTTGAAGGACATCTTCCTTTTCCGTGTGGTCTGTGGGGGCTCCGCTGCACACTTCCAGCCTGTCAGCCTCGTTGTTCATTCTCCTTGGCCTAAACGAACAATTTTCATGAGCCAACACTTGCTAATTATCACCTCGTTTGCCGGTTAATTTGAACCAGTTTGGAAGTCAGTGTAGCACAACTAAAAACCACTGGCTCTGGGCCATGGCCACTGCTTAAAAGCCCCATAAGCCCAGCAGGCATCAGCCATTTCACACAAGAACCCTATTTTCTCTCCTTTTCCCTGCACCCATACGCTGACATCCCTTCTTCTATTCACTTCGACTCACAATATTTATATACTAATCAGTTCAAACAAAATGGCTGTTGATATTTAGCATAAACTGGTGTTCTGGGCATTAGTAATGGTTTGGGTTTGGAAACACAGAGATTTAACAGCAGCCTTTTCACTTCCCCGAGTTTGTCCATGAAGCAGAATAATAGCTGATACTCTTGGGTAGATGGTTTAGTTCCGTTCCATTGCTAATGTGATTGCTTTTAATCTTACTGGCTATGTCCACTGAGCCTCTCAGTGAGGCTCCCAGTGTTGCTCAAAGGGAGGGCTTGAAAGACCAGGGGGATTGGATTGACAGGGAACCATGAGAAGGGGATTGGGTGTGAGAAGAGTGTACGTGATGGTAAGTATTCACAGGATTGTGTGTGTGAGTTTGGTAAGTTTGATAACACTTATTGGTAGAGGTTGGGGCATAGCAGTCTCTTTATTCACTCAGACATTTAGTCACTCAGACAGAAAAACATGGTCACTCAAGTCACCTTCACCCCCCTCTTGTCTCTCATCATGCATAGGCAGCAGGCATGTCTCTCAAAGAGCAACTCTCAAAGAGAAAGCACAATTATTTCCTATCTGTTCACAAAGATTAAAAAAGTCCTGACATAAAACAAGCTCAGTGTGCAAAGTGTGATGAAGGGTGTCTTTCTGCTGGTAATAAAACCATCCTGTCTGTAATCTTTCTCGCTCATTCAGTTGTCTGCTTGCCACCTCCAGAGAATCCTGCTTCCCAGGGTGCAACACATGTTCTGATAACTCTGATATTTAGGCTTTTAAGGCCCCCCAAAAGGTTCAGGGGGGCATTTAAAGCTGTAGTGCATATTAGCTAATTAGGCAGTGTGGGCTCTTTGAGAGGATGTTTTTCCATGCTGTGTCTGCTTGTAATGAAAGAAATAGAGGATTATTAAATGGTGCTGAACCTTTCTGTCCTGAATTCTGTCTGTACAAGTTCACTTAGATGTCAAAGCTTAGTGGTACTGCAGTATTAGTAACTTTTCTCTGTGCAACCATTAGTTTGCTTGTCCTCTGAGACTTCAAATAACTCATTGAGAACTGGAATTTTGACAAACATGATGTTAGACAGATGCAGCTGTGAATGTAAAGAGACATTTATGATAGTGATCCCGTAAGTCAACTGTGACCGTGTCATATCACAGTGACCACACCCAAGTCACATTCAACATGCGGTTAAATCAGAAGAAATAAACCAGGACAGCCAAGCATGTGACAGGAACACTTGTGACCAATTAGAGTGGGATACGGAAAGGGCAACATCCCAGTGGGCTGCTGCTAAATAGACAGGCTGTCATCAAGACCGAGCTCTGAGACGCTCAATGAATTCTCAGATGTCCACTGTCCGTCTGTAGACTGGCCACACACACACACACACACACACACACACAAACAATATCTCTCAGCTCTAGTAAAGCTGAGTAACAGTCCCAACACAGCTTTCCAACATCCCAACACAACAGGAGTAGATGATCCATTCCACTAGACCCCCCCCCCCCNCCCCCCCCCCACAACAAGCTGCTCAGTTGTCCGAAAGGGCACAGCAGGATTGCCCTCTATGTGTGTGCACGCTTGTGTATGGCTGTGTGTGAGTTTGGGAGGGGTAGCTTAGAGTTCAAGCCTTGCTGACCATATGTCTGCACTGCAGGGAGTTGCATGGTGGGGTGTGGGAGGTGGGAGGTGTGGGGGCTGCAATCTGCCAGGGATTTAAGAATGCCAATAATTTGTAAATAGGCCTGTGTTCTCTGGTCAAAGGGTTAAGTGCAGTCTCTATCCTGGGACAGCGCAGCGGGACAGCTAACTGAGAGGCTAATGAACAACTCTAAGATCGAGACAGCTTTTTAAAGTTCTGACAAAATTAACACCACCTTTCTCCCCACCACCTCTACCTGCCAGGACTTGAGGAAAGTTTGAGAAGTGCTCTAGGACAATCCACTCCATCTGTGGCCTTGGTTCCAGTCCTGGACTTGCCTGACTCCCAAATCCTCCACCTGTCCTGCTGGCTCAGTTTATAGTAGCACAGCCAGAATCAACAACTCAACTCTAGTCTTCCACTGCACTGGAATTCAGCGAGGCTTTTCTGAAGGACTCTGTCAGCCAAACACCTAATGACTTACAACAGAACATCAGCACATTTGGAAAAGAAAAATGCACAACTCCTCATTAATGTAGACTGTTTATCACCATTGATTGTTGAAATGCATAGCTGTGTGTCTCCAAATTGTTTTGATGATGTGTGCTTTTGAGTATGTGTTTATTCCACCTCGTTTCCCAGCACTTAGGCCTCTAATCCAGTTTGGCCTCCAGAATTGTATACTGCAGCAGCTGTTATTCTGCCTCCGAGAAGAGTCTTATGGAAGTTCTACAGCCTAAAGCTACATACCAGAAGACTAGAGACCATAGGAGTCTCCAAAAGGAGACACCATCAGTGTCTCATTCCATAGGGTGATAAAGTGTATCCCCTGATATCCCACTGTTTTTGCTGGAATTTCTCTTAGCACACAAGCTAACACCCGTCATAAAGGCCCAGCGCCACTGCTGGCACCATCTGTTGAGTTGTAAACCTATAGATTTACTGTGTGACTGGTTTGTGGCTGTGTGTCATGTGTGTGTGGATGAGGTGACTGTGTTCTCCCTCTCATGCTCCATGGGAGCCAGGGTGCGTTATTATTGTGTAATAGGCAATCAGGACTGAGCACCTGAAAAGATTAGGCCTCTTTATGTTTCTTATTGATTCTAAGGCAGCCTGGTTAATAGGACAGGGACGCTACCACACACAGCTGCAGGGCAGGCGTGTATATTCTGTGTGTGTGTGTGTGTGTGTGTGTGTGTGCGCGCGCATGCGTGCGTGCGTGCGTGCGTGCATGCATGTGGGTTTCAATAGACGCAGTGAGATGTGGGAAGAAAATAACAACACTATTAACCATTGCTCTTGAAGCATTTCTTTTCTCAAAGATCATGAACTGTATTGATGATCTGAGTTGCAATGCATCTTCACTCTGGCTGTTCTTTTCATTGTGTTTGTGATGTTAGGAGAGTAGAGTGGGCTATTGATCTTCACCCACTGTGATGTTGTTTTGATTGTTGTTATCAAAAATTTAACAATAGACGCACCCAATAGAGCCTGAAGATTTTTATTGAGGGTTGAAAAACACAAACAAGCAATTATTTATGAGAGTGAGCAAGCAAATGCCCCATAACTATATGTGTTAATGTTCACCTGTAGGGTTTGAAAAGCCAGTGCCAGTGGTGAATTTTTGAATGATTCATGTGTCCAATTTATCGCTCTCTTTAGTTTACTTCTATAAATCAGTCAATAAAATACCCAGAAATCATCCACAAATATTTGATTATTTTTCAGTGTTTTCAATAAAAGTGACTGCTTAACTGCTACATATTTGACAAAATACCCTAAATTTCCTAGAGTAAATCCCACCAAGAGCGTATTCTTTGTCAACTTGCTTGGTTACACACGATTCTGAAAGTGTGTTGTAAGAGCCTGAATGCCAAGCAGGGCATTGCTGAACAACACTTTGCTAAACAAGCATGCATGTTCAGCAGTCTTCTATGATAAATAATGGCTTAAAAGTGTGGTTGAAAAATGGTTCCATTCAATTTGAGCAATAAAAATGGAGAAACAGTACACATCACCCAACAAAACTGGAAATCAATTATGTACTATGTTTAAATTTATCATTAAAATTTCAAACTTGCTGTCTTATGCTTTCTTTTTTACTGAGTGAATCCATGTGTGTTTTTAAGCGATATAACCGTCGATTTATGGGGATTTGATATGTAAAACAACATAAAAACAAGTATCAGCATTTCAGTAAATACAGAGGAGCTCAGCCACAAAAATTCAGTGTAACCACTTGTCGATCACCACAGTAAACACTACATTCCATCTTTCAGCAAGCTTGTTTTCTGAGCGGCACAAACAAAGCCGCAAGTATATCATGACACATTCGTCATAGGAAACGGTGATGGCCTATGGCAGGCACGTTTCTTTGTGTCCACAGCTGTGCTTCATCACAAAATGAATAAAGACAGGGTGACATTTGCTTTTTCATGTGTTTTGTGAAATCTACAGTTTCCACTAAGCTGACCTGTAACCACTGTACACACGAACTGGCCGTTGTGGCAAACATTGTCCTTTGTGCGCACAGTGTACCAGCCTGTGGGCCTTGTCATTGTGGCCTGGCACATGGATTTTAACTGAGTTTCCTCCTCCAGGCTGCCTAGGCTGATGTGTATGACTCTCACCCCCTACAGCACTGGACTACAGTAGGGGAGCCCATTTCACGAGTGGTCTCATTGCTCAAGACACCTTGTGACATTGTGGTTGGTTTGCTTTGTTTTTATATTTTCAATTATATATTTTTTTGTTTTGTTTTATAATACATTGTTGTCTGACACTGTGAAAAGCATGTCTTCATGCTCACAGCACTGACTTAATGGAACATCTGGACTAGTAAAGCCATCACATGCTATTAAGTGGTGTCTGCTGCCCTCTTGTGGCCAATCTGCCTGTGAAGTTTTATCTCAGCCATCCATATAGTAAAATGTTTATGTTTATGTTTACACCTGTTGTGGTCAACATAAACAGTTCAGTTTAAAAGGATAAGGGACTCCACTTATAATTACCACCAAGATATTGAGTGGAACATTAATATAAACAAGCTCCATCAAAACTATAAATGAAAGACTTAGACATTAATTACATGATTACAAATAATTAATATTTGGATAAATTCCTAATGCTGTAGCAGTCCAATCAAACTTCAAGATGTGGCTCATTAGCACCAGTCATAGTGTCACTGCAGGTATATAGCAAAAGTGTGACCCTCAGTTTATTTTTACTGTTTCTTTGTATTGTTTTATTTTCACTGTCATTTTACATTCCTTTGCTGGAAGGAATTTGTTCTCTTCCCTGAAATTTGAGTTGGTGATTGCACATACAGTACAAGCACAATGTGATCATAAATCAATTTAATGAATGAAACATGAATATAATCTGTTTGACATCTTTTTCTAATAAAATGTTCTGTATGGTTCATGTAGTTATTAGCGAGCCATTGGACTTGGAACTGATACTAGATACTATCAGATGCTAGAACTGAGCTGTTGAGGTTTTTTTTAAATAGCTGTGTAGTTGCAGTTGAATTTTTTTTTTTTTTTTTTTNATTTTTTTTTTTTTTTTTTAGTAGCCATTCAATTGCCATTTAGTTGCTGTTGAGTTTTTTTAGTAGCCTTTGAGTTTTTTGGTAGCTGTCTTGTTGCCATTGAGTTTTTTAGTAGCCATTTATTTGCTGTTGAGTTTTTTTTAAGCCGCTTAGTTGCCATTGAGTTTTTTTGGTAGCTGTTTAGTAGCTATTTAGTCTTTTGTAGTAGCCATTTAGTTGCCGTTGAGTTTTTTTAGTCGCTGTTTAGTTGCCGTTGAGGTTTTTAGTAGCCGTTTAGTTGCCATTGAGTTTTTTTAGCACAGTTTAGTTGTTGTTGAGTTTGTTTGTTTTTTTTGTTTTGTTTTTTAGCAGCAGTTTAGTAGCTATTTAGCTGCCCTTGAGGTTTTTATTAGCCATTTAGTTGCCGTTGAGTTTTTTTTAGTAGCCATTTTATTATGGCAACTAAATGGCTGCTAAGGTCTACTAAAAAGACTGAATGGCTACTAAAAAACTAAACTGCTACTTAAAAGCCTAAATGGCTTCTAAACAGCAATAAAGTTGGTTTGAAGTTTCTACTTTGAAGATTTGGAAGTAGTTCAGCTTGAAAAATTGGAAATTTTGAGAAGTACTGAAATTTACCTGAAAATTTCTCAGAAACTATGAAAGTTAAAAATAATTGCAATCCGTTGAAAATAGTTGATGGTCTGAAGAATATTTTAAAATAGAATGACATTTTTATGTGAAAATATGAAGGAGTGAGAGAAGCTGAAAGATTGGAAATTTTGAAAAAAAAAAAAAAAAGNGAAAAAAAAAAAAAAAAGGAAATTTGGTTTAAATAAAGTTGAATATTGCAGACATTCTGAAAGATTGGAAAATTCTAGTGACACCCCCTAGAGAACTAGTCCATCTGAACATGTTGATGTTGGTTTTAAGTTCCTATCTCAAAGCACGTAGAACTAGATAGGTTTCAAAAATTGGAAAATTTGAAGTATTTGAAAATTGGTGAAATTTACCTGAAAATTTGTCAGAAAGTATGAAGTTTAGAAAAAATCAGAATCCACTGGAAACAGTTGAAGGTCTGATGAATATTTTAAAAATGAAATGATAGTTCTGTGTTAAAGTGTGAAAAGAATGAGAAGAGCTGAAAGATTAGACATTTTGAACAATTTCCCCATTCATTTCGAATGGGAATATTTTGGGAAGAAAAGAAAAGTATTTAGGAAACTATGAAAAATGTCAAAATTCTGTTGACATCCCATAATAGGTTGAACAGGATGAAATTGGTTTGAAGTTTCTAAGTTGGGCAATGTGGAAATAGTTAGGTGCCAAAAACAGGGTGAAAAGAAAATAATAACGTAGGGTTGACTGCTATGCAATCACCCAGGTGTTGATGATGATGATCAGGATGATGTTGATGCTAATGTATATGCAACAGACATACAGTATAATGTGGGATTTAGCTGTAACTCATTTGTTATATATTTTATTTACTATATTTTAATTATTTTTTCTTAATTTGTCAAATTTGTAAATTTATTATGAAAAATGCTTAAAATATATGCTCAAGAATGTCTTTAATTGTGACTCATCAATAGTTTGTATATTTTCCACATTTTTGTTTCATAAATAATAATAAAAAAACATTTGTATCATTAGATACGCTCATAACCACTTACCATGTAATGTACATAAAAATATTTCTACTAACAACTTTTGCTATTATTGATATTTAGAAATATGAATGCTGCTTTTGAAAGTAGGAAGTAAGTTATATATGTGTAGCTGGGGAAGATTTTTGGAGACGTACTCATTCAGGAAGTGGGTCGCATACAGCGCGTTTTGGATGTGTACATGTGTAACCAGCTTTTCATGGATTTGAAACAAACGCTGTAATAAATGTAACATTTAGTAAGCTGGTATTATCTTGTACTTACGTACGTCGTTGGACCAGCAGAGGTATTAAAGTGCATTTCTCAAATACCTACTGATGGTGTTGTATTGGTACTAACTAGCTTAGCTTTTTATCTGATTGGTAAACTTAGCATAACTTTCACGAGCATTCACTAGCATTATACGGCGTTAACTTAATGATATGTTATGTGTTGTTATAACAATTAGCTAGTTAGCGCAGTTAGTAGTTTCCAGTGTTATAAATTCAGAGGTTTTCTAACTCTCCAGCTAATTTCGCTACATTTTTAACCTAACCTAACCTAAGCTAACTTGATAGCCATGTTGCCCAAAATGTTAAACGAGGGATTCAGTACCTAGCTAAATTAACCTATTATTCATCAATCTTTGTGCTGATTTGTAGCGTCAGTGACCCTTTATTCCCCTTATCCTACCCTATAGTGTCTTGGACGACATCATGGAGAAAGAAACACCTGCTAAAAAAGCTGCAGCACCGTCTGTGTCTCAGATTAACGCAGAACATGTCACGCAGGTACGTGAATGAACACGCCACACGATAGCTACGCATTTGGTCCATATTGTGTATTGAAATGGACAATATTTAGACAGAAGAAAGTCTTCAAGGATGTCGGGTAGGCGTGCGGTCTAAAGATTACAGAAATTAAAACGGATGTAAGTGATCTTGCATACACAGCAGCAACAATAACACATTAATAGTAATACACTGTAAAAATAAAATGATATAATTACCATGCCAAAAGTAAAACCAAGATAAAACGGGTTAGAGGGAGCAATGACAACAATAAAAGACATAGAAATGATTAACTATAAAGCTAGGAATACACAATACAGAGACAAGTATTCGTAAGGACTGGGGTTCCATCTTGTGACATTGTTTACTTTTGCCATCTCCAAATACTGTAAGTTATTATGTGAAATGTTATAGAAACATGTTCACTCTAAACACTCTTTACTTGTGGACTCAGTAAGTGATCTGGTAGAGTTCCAGACTGGTCCTTTGCTCCGTAAGTTTTTTTTCTGTTTTTGAAGAAAAATGGGCTAGAGATATTCTGTTAAAACCAGAATTGTAGACTTATATCTAAATTAAGCAAAAATATGGCCCTGAAGTTTATGTCACATCACGCCTATCAAGAAGCCAAAGATCTTTGGTTGCCCAGCTGCAAACAGGCATCCTTCCTCTGAATTTGGAAATTGGTAGATTTAAAAATATCCAGAAGGAAAGCAGATTGTGTGATTTGTGTGGATTGGGAGAGGTTGAGGATGAGACGCACTTTGTATTGTATTGCACTTATGATGATTTGAAAGGATTAGTGTTTGATGAAATGTTTGACCAAGATCCGGAGAGATTTTGGTGGACTGACTATAGAGAATTGGAATAGCTGTTTAGTTTTGTGGTTTTTAAGTTAGCTAATTTTGTTTCCAAAACCCCTGGAAGAGAAGGCAAGATGGTTTATTTCTTTAATATGTTTAATGACTATAATGTATAAGAAATTTTTATTTGCTCTTTTTTGTGTTCTTTGATGAAATATAATATCACTGTATCTGTAGAAAATGTATTATATCCAGTATGTATGTATGTATGTAATAGTGTCTCGTAAGCCCATGTGGGTTGGGCATATATATTCATGACCCTGAAATGAAAATTCATTTATTCATTCATTCATTCCCAGCCAATCTGAAGAACAACAATGCTAAACACGTGCAATCAGCTTTACCCAACTATTTGACCAAAAAGAAGAGAAAGAGAGAATTCAGAGGTGTAGGTCTGTGACAGAGGCTTCCACCTCATATTCCCATTATCTTAGTTTCTTATTTACCTTGAATGTGTACAGTAACACTTTGTCCGCACAAACACACACACCGGAATGCATTTCAGTGATGTACCTCTGCGAAGCTTATTGAAATTCTATTGTTGCTGCCTCCAGAGTTCCTGTTATTGATGTTGTCTTCTTATTCCTTGTTCAGTTGGCTAATAAATATTGGGCTCCCCATGCCAAAAATAAACTACCCTTTGACCCAAAGGTAAGTGTCTTGCTTTACTGCATGTGCCAATTCATTTATTGTTGGTTGTAAAACTACAAGTATGAGGCAGACACATGCATGTATCATAGTGTTAGAGGTGCTTGAGCTAGTGTGAATTATGAAAATGAGGGTAGGACTAATCACTTTGTTTAACACAGTACAAGATGGAGGGGAAGTAAATAAACTGCTGGTTTTCATTTTTATCAGTAGAACTTACTAGTGACTTTGTTTTCTGTTTGTGTAGGTATTGGAAGATATTTATGAAAAGGAGATTCTCAAGTCCAAGTAAGTAATTTTTGTGTTCTCTCATGAACTGCCTTATTCTACCCAATTGCACTAAATTTACAGATATTTATTTTAGTTACCATTCTTGTATATTTTCAGATTTGCCATCAGAAAAATTATGCTGCTTGAGTTCAGGTGGGTTCACTTTCTTTTATTCAGTAGCATACAGCATCACTTTTGGACAGGTATTTATTATTTTGTCATATCTGTCTGCAGCCAATATCTTGAGAACTACCTGTGGGTGAATTATACTCCTGAGGTGTCCAGTAATGCCTACCTCATGTCCATTTGTTGCATCGTCAATGAGAAGTTCAGAGAGAATGTCCCAGCTTGGGAGGTAAGAAATACTTTCCTTCATTACCTCCACCAAGGACATTTTGCGATCACTGGCGTTTGTTTGTTAGCAGGATATCTCGAAAAGTTATGTACAGATTTGGATGGAATTTGGAGACATGGATAATATCAAGAGGAAGAAGTGATTACATTTTGGAGGTGACCCAGATCATATTCTGGATCCAGTATCCATAAGGAATTTTTAGCCTATAAAATCAATGCTGATATGTCATATCTGACATAAATACGAATAATTTTCAGGTAATAGATGCTGAGGCTATTACAGTGGGGGTGGGGGGTTAATTAGGGGTTTTGTTGGCCTTGGCAGAGCTCTCCTAGTGGCTTCTTGTTTAAAGTTGAACTAGCTGTCATTGTGTGGTGACCTCACCTTCTCCATAAATATGCTGATGGCAGTTTGCGTCATTACTTTCTCACACCAGGTGTTCAAGAAGGAGCCAAGCCATTTCCCTTTCTTCTTTAAGTGTGTGATGGAAGCTGTGCTGACAGGAGAGGAGGCTGGCCTGACTCTGAAGGAGCAAACAGTGCTGCTGGTGTTCCTGGACCACTGCTTCAACAGTCTGGTTGTATCAATATACTGATATCTGCTAACTTTAAATACTGAGCAGGTTTGCATGCACACATTACTGCAAGTAATCAGATATTCAGGGAAATATTTTGACAGTATGTATACAGCTGTAAAAGTAAATATTTCTCTAATAAACCAGTTTATAAAGATTCATTTAATAAATCATCCCTGCACATTGTTTATTGAAAGTTTTAGTATCTGAAAAATGGAACGGAAATCTTGGTGTATTTATCATGCTGTGGTTACTCTGAACATGAATGAATTGTGTTGCATTACACTGGGTCAAAAGTGATAATTAGCATGTAACAATAGAGATGTCAAAATGTCAGTATCATTTTAACCAAGATACAGTATGTCTGTGAAATTCTACTAAATTATTGTCCACAAGGTGGCAGTAGTATTCTAGATCTGGGGTCAGCTCCCAACCATCTGTATCCTTTGTAGCCGCATTAAACCGCGGGGAATCACTGCAGATGTCTCAATCGAAAATGTTCTGTGATAGCCTGCTGCACTTTGATTGTTTCCTATAAAACCCTCTAAATATTTTAGTTGCTGACTTTTATTATGAACTGAACTGTAATAAAAATCTGTCATACATAGTACATTTTGACAACTCTCTCTCTCTCTCTCTCTCTCTCTCTCTCTCTCTCTGCCTACTTCCCTTCCTCCACTACAGGAGGTGGATTTGATCAGAGAGCAGGTGCAGCAGCTCATCTCTCTGCCTATGTGGATGTGCCTCCTACCAGTAAGATGTCAACCTATTGCCCCAATCTAAGTTTTTAGTGATTGTTGGCCCATGTTAAGTGATAACATTGCTTGATAGTATTTCAAGATAGAAATACCTCTTTGTTATAACAATGCCCTGGGTAAAAAAAAAAAAAAAAAAAAATCATCCTGTACTGATATTTTTCTTTATGATGTTTGCAGTCCAGACTCCAACATGAGCTGAAGAAAGTTCCAAAGCTGCAGAAATTCTGGAATCTAATCAAGAAAAAATTTGATAAGATGGATGCTGATGCAGCTGAGCAGTAATACTATTTCCATTGCTTGCTTGTTCAGATCTAGACAAGAAAATCAAAATGTTTTATACCCTGTGAGGTTCTAATTTCTTTCTGAATTGCTCTTTTTATGTCTTCCTCAGGGATCAAAAAGAAAGGACCTTCCTCTCAGCTCTTATTAAAAAGTTTCTTGGCATTCTAATGTCCATTCCTCCATCAGGTAAAGAGTAAAACACTTTTATTTCCTTATTGTGGTGTTGTGTACACCACTTTAACCAACAGAATGACCATTAAAGATAAACTCATCATGTAGGGCAATTAGAGTTGCATTGTAGATCAGCACAGTGACGGTATCGACTGGTATTAGAGTTAAAATCTAATGTCAGTATTGATCCAGTATTTCTGCTGCTGATTCTTACCTCATTGTGAACTTGGCATTTTTGTGTTTTTTGTTTTTGTTTTTTTTTTTTCCTCTAGGAGTATATCTCTCTTAATACAATGTGTTAATACATTCAGATTGTAACATTAGCCAAACAACAGTCTGTTAAAAAAAAAAAAAAATTGCATTTTTTTATTGGAACATCATCAGTTTTGCATTTGTGTTAAGATTCGTACGAAATTACATATCAGTTTATGAGAAAATAATGGATGATGGCACTGGCTGAAAAAACGTTGGTGCATCCTTGCTAATGGTTTCTGCCTGCTTAGATAATGCAACATTAATCAAACCAGGTGATTCTCCCTGTGACTTTGGCCCCAAAGCTGTATTTGGCATGTAGTCTCTGTGCTTTTCTTAACATCATTATTAATGTAGTCGGGCTCCTGTTTATCTGTGGCATTTACAGCGAGTGTTAGGTAGCACATTTCCTCAGTCCAGGGCCACACTGGCAGTATGAAACGTGTTGCTCTCATTTTCTTCACCTCTATCACATCACACTGTCACAAAAGTCACTCCTTGCTTTTAGCTTCACGCAGGCACCAAAGAGCACTTCAGCTGCCACAGTGCCACCAGCACCAGCTAATATGTTTTAATGTAGGCTGACACAAAGGCCCCCCACATGAATTCTAAAAACAGAACATGTGTGTTTGTGTTTTGGTTGAATTAAAACCTGACAGAATAGATTACGTCTAAGGCTCAGCAAGATCCAAATCTGCTGCATTGTTTCAAGTTCACCCACACACGTTTAATGAGGGCTGGTCCCAGCATGCTGCTGTGCTGGCCTTGCAGTCTTTCACAGTGAGGCTCACACTCAGAATGGCACCATGGGGTTGTTAACATGCATTTGCTGTCCTCATATCCTTGGTGAACCCCTCCCCTTTCTGCTGCCATGTCTACTGTTCCCTGTGTTTTGTCCTTGTATGTGCATATAACTGTCTGTGTTTGTAAGGTTGCACTTATTATTGACAGCAAGCATTTCTGTATCTGGAATGAAGTGATTTCATTCTTTTTCTTCTTTTTCCAAAGGTTCTGTATCCATGGAGAAGGTACATTACTGTGAGAGATTCATTGAACTCATGATTGATTTGGAGGTAAGAGACAACCTCCCATTGCATAACCATATTCACTGAGTAATCCTTTCAAAAATTCCAGCTGTGCTACCTCTGGAGGACGAGTCTTGACCATTTGATCTTTTTTGCTTTAGATTGAATTGGAAAGACTGTAGTCTTTACTTGGTCTGTAGCACATTTTATTATGAGCATTTATGTAAAACCTAAAACCTTAAAGGACCATACTGGTAATGGCCTGCATGGTCCTTTAAGACAGGCAGTCATTTTCACTGTGGACCTACAATAGAAGAGGGTATACCTGCTTACCATTGTATCCTGTTTCCCATAATCCTTGGGAAGTGGTTTAGACATTAATTTCTGCAGAGCTCATTTACCTTTTGTCCTTCATTTTTATAGCTAACTCAGGTCAACAGGCACAGCAGATAAATGTACAGTCTCAGCTCATCTCTGTCATTGCTGTCTGCAAAGTTATGCAGTGTCTGAAATACTAGTCTTTGATTGGAGTGTGGGAAAGGTTATTTTCAGCCTTGATGGCTTTTGACATCTGGTATAAGGTGCATTAGTTTTACTTGCCTTTCCTTATGGCTAAAATGCACAGTGAAATCAGGGTGAAAAACAAATTGTATGTGTTATTACCAGTACAAACCTTTTTCTAGTTTCACCATTTTTTTTTTTTTTTTTTTTTTTAAGAGCTGTAGCGGCTGATGTGAGTGACTGTCGTGAATTTTTAATTTTCTCCAATTTTTGTCTCTGCATTTTCTTTAGCAGAGGCAC
Source organism: Lucifuga dentata (assembly GCA_014773175.1). Lineage (NCBI taxonomy): Eukaryota > Metazoa > Chordata > Actinopteri > Ophidiiformes > Bythitidae > Lucifuga > Lucifuga dentata. Next base: position 27,771 of record VXCM01000828.1, read on the forward strand.
ATCTGAGTTGTGGGTGTGGACAGTGTCCTCTTACTGCAAAAAACTGAATAACTTTTAGAAGCATCTGATATAGCACTATGCGCTATGCACTACAGCACTATGTCATCTTCACAGTCATAGTTGTAGCTGCTAAATGCATCATGGTGTCAAGTATATTGTCATTTGGGAGCCAGCAGGCAAGTCAGTCACCTAAGTTACAAATTCGGCATGTGCTGGTGCTAAAACAGTTCATGAAGGTAATGAGCATTTAGAAGATATTGTGGAATTGTTTAAAAAAAATTGTTAAAGAATTGAATTTGAAAAAAAAACTGTCTATTCCTAATCTGACCAGTGATGTTGGTTCTCAGGCATGAAGACACAATGTCACGTAGTCAAGATTGTTGCTTCCACAGATCTCCTGTTACTAGCAAGGGGGCTGAATAGATTTCATCTGGCTGTCTGCTGACAGGCCGGCCTTGCTGTTCCTGGCAGTGGCTAGTGGCCAGCCTGCCTATGGTCTCCGGAGACATCTCCTCTCCTTCAGTGCTATCCTTTTACAAAGCCTCAGTTGCCTGAAATCCATACTTCCGCTCTGTGATGATGACTTGAAAATTAATGCAGGGAACAAGATCCCCCATTTCATGCCTGTTTTATGCTGGCTGTCAGAACTGTGTTGAGATCAAAGATGGCTGTCGGCTGTAAAGGTTACCTGTTCTTTCGATGTTAAGGTATCACTTGCTGCACCTGCTGCTTTTGAAGAACAAGTTTCTGTGAATAAAATAATAGATATTTTGTTTTGTTGGTGTTTTGCATTTCAGTATTCCATTTCATATGCTATTCTACAGTGCTATTGATTGTTTCTGTGCAGTTCTTCTCTTTCAGCCTTTATCATGTGATACATTGAACCCTTTTTTCCTTCTTTGTGCACCAGTCATTCTTGTTCTCAGACTGTCAGACCATCACAGTGTTATGTATTTCATTGTTATATTTCTACCAAAGAAGCTCCCTTGTCTCATTTTGACAGATTTCTTCTGTTTTTGGATGGATGTCATGTTCCTGTACTACACCAAGCGAAGAGCTCATAGCTATTGTAGGCTGAGACAGTGGTTCCTTGTCTGCTTCATATATCACTGTCAGTCTGGCTATAATTTATTTTCCTCTCTCAGAAAACAACCAAATCAGTAATATTTATAGGTAATCTTAGACCAGATGCTGTCAATTGTTAAATGTAGAGGGCACTCTCAGTTTTGTGTGTGTTGAGCCAACTTTTTCCTACAAACCAAACAAACATGGCTTGCTGAGCTTTAGTTATTGTAGCCATTCTCAAAAATGTATTTTTCCCTCTTTGTTGTTGCCAGGGAAAAGACATTCCCTTGGTCTCTAGATAGTGTTGAGGACAAGTATGCTATAGCAACATCTGTAAACATGGTATTTTGTACTTGTAGGCCCTGCTACCCACCAGACGTTGGTTCAATACAGTGTTGGATGACTCTCACCTGGTGATCAGCTGCCACCTGTCCAACCTCACTCAGAGAGAGAAGGAAGGACATCTCTTCTGTCAGGTAGGCAACACAAGATAACACAAGGAATTGACTGATTATAAAGAGTCCCAGTTACTTCACCTGTTCTTGTCCATATTATTTTCTTGTTACTGCAGTTGCTGGACATGCTGAAGTTCTACACAGGTTTTGAGATCAATGACCAGACAGGCAATGCCCTTACACAGAAAGAGATGACCACCCTGCACTACGACAGAATTACCTCCCTTCAGGTAAACTCAAAGAGGGTGACAGACAGACCTACCTGCTGCTGCTGTTCATTCAATATGCGCAGGACGTTATTTACTTTAAGGCACTGCTGTCTGTGGGTTTTATTGTGCATCTGGAGTGCACGACTTCATGCTGGGAGAGAAAGCAGTGTGAATGTAAAATGCTTTTGATTACTGCCAACTACCAGATCCACTGTCAAACAGAAGGATCCTTGATCTTGATGTAATAGCCTGGTATGTCAGTGTTAAAAAATGACTAGAACAGTAAAAGATCGTATGCATTTGGACATCAGTGGGACAAAAGTTTGAGTGTGTTTTCTCTCTCTTGCAGCGGGCAGCCTTTGCCCATTTCCCAGAGTTGCATGACTTTGCTCTATCCAGTGTGGCAGCAGTGGACACTCGTGAATCCTTGACCAAACATTTCGGGCATCTCAGGTAAAATTAAAAATCAGCAATTAACAAGATTGATTAAAACTATTTTGACTTTGAGGATGGCTGGCGCAGGGCTAAATTTCTTTCCTGCCACCACAAAGACAGATTTGAACCCTCGTGACGGTACTTTAACTTTTGTAGGATCTGGGGGGGATAGTGGTGAACATTGTGCATTATCATGCCAGTGAAACTGCCAAAAAACAGGATCTGGTGAGATCACATGTCACAGAGGTAGCATGGGGCTAGCTGTACTGGCCCTAACAATGACGTTAGCAGTGACAAGGACCACAAGTGCAGGGAATTGCTTTTTGAATTGGCAGGCAATGGAGGAAAATCACAAAAAGTGACTGCAGAAGAAGCTCCACCAGTTAATATCAACATGGTGTGTGGCATACTGTTGTATCGTAACTAATAGAATTACTTCCCAGTATGTGAATATCCAGTGTACAAACCACAAGGTGGATCATGCTTGTTTCACTTCTGCTCTACATCTTGACATACAAGCAGTCACTATGTCTCCTTTATATTGGGCTCTTGGGTTCTCTGTGGCCTCAAGAGCAGAAACAAACAGTTCAGCTAAACAAATGCACTGACACATGGATAAAAGTACTTATTGAGGTGATCCCAAAATAAAGTCCTAAAATAATACAAATCTAGTCAAAGTACAGACAAACATGTGGGCTCCTGTTTTGCAGTACAGCAGCAGCATCAGTGTTGCTGCCTCACTTCCTTGCTAAATAGCAGCTAGTAAACGTTGAACAGGCAGCTGGTACCAGCCAGAGAGAAAGGCATGCCTCATTAATTTAATCGATTTGCAGTGGCTTGAGAATAAACTCTTTGAACAGCTGTGTTTGTCAGATCATATTAGCTTACTAAAGAGCCAAAAAGCCCCCTCAGTTTGATGGACTGGCCTGAGTGTGTTTGTGTGTGTGCTGTGTTTACTTGTACATACAGTACACATACAAGAAGGGGAGTTAAAACACACTGATTGTGGGTTTTCCAACCTTTTCTTGGAATTTGATGTCATTTGTTTTTTGGGTTTTTTCAAATTACTGAATCCAGCATTTAGAGGTTGTGAGGTTTGGGGTGACGTGTTTCAACAAGAGAAATTTTCCCCTTTCAGGTTGTGCTTCACCTCTTTTTCTTTTTTTTTAAGCATTTTCTATTGGATTATAGATGCATAAATCACACACTAAGTTTCTTTGAGTCAGGCAGAGTTACGAGCGAGTCGAGCTGAATAAGGTAGGATCTTCGCCACACCTTTTATGCCCATCTACAAACTCTGCTCCTCTTCCCAGAATTAGCTTTTTGAATATCACAGGAACTGCATTGTTTGCTGCTCCACAACTGTCACCAAAGCAGCTCCCGGGTAACTCCAAATATGATCAGCTTTGACGATGCACTTTTCATCTAAACAACTCACGTTAATGCCATTTATTTCCAGCTGCGCTGGAGTTAAGCTCCCAGTCACCCGCCGCTCTGAATTTATCCACTAAGAAACCCCAAACAGAAGTGCAGCGTTATTATGTAGCCTTACACACATAAACACACCTGTTCTCACACACTCATAACAACATAAAACATGCTGAGTGTCATCTGAGGCTAAAAGATAAATAGAAATATGATCAAAGAGTGTGCATCACTTTGTGAAATTTAAGTAAAATACAGTCATCTTAAAAGTCATCGTTAGAAATATCTAAATATTTGGTTCTTTAGATTAGTTCTTCAGAGTGATCTCAAATTCAATTCTGACCAAGAATATGACAAACACTATTGATAAGGAGTGTCTCTAACCTTTGCTAAGAAACATGGATTGAATTATGTTGCCCAAATGTATTGAGCCAGGTTTGTGGAAAGGATTAATGACATCTATTTTATACCAAGGCGCTCTTATGTTTCAACACATTCTGTACAAACACATTCGTGTCCTCTGGCATGTAGAAAGGCATTCGTGTCTTCCAGTATGTAGCGGTTTGATGATAAGGATAATTCTCCATCTTTACCTTCTTACTCTGCCAGTATTCCGGCTCACCTGTCATTTCCATTACTCAGAGTGTGTTGTTGTGGTGTTTTGTTGCTATGGGCAGGAGTGTCCACATGACCTATAACAGGTCATCCACAGGGCCACTAAACTGCAGCATTGGCAGAACTGCCACCTGAGTGCCCCAGCATAGCATCATGAGTAGCAGAATGCATGCACGCACATGCACGGATACAGTTGGTCAGTGCCACGTGTGTTTGTCCTGTCAAAGTGTATCCAGGCCCTGCCCCTCCTTGTGTACCAGACCTTGCCTGTGTCACAACGTGTCATGCTGATTAAAACAAGTCTGTATGCAGAGAGCCACACCTCAGCTCTCAGAGATATAGATGGGCTTGATTTTCATAATCCTGTCACATAAGTGCACCCAAGCCCTTTAACGTGCACATGCTGACAGAGCAGGAGTGTAGCGTCAGAGCAAACAGAATCACCTTGTGCTGCGGTGTTACAAGCGCGAGGAATTAGATGAGGCTGTATGTCTTTGAGCGTACATATAGTTGTGTCACTGTTTGAAAAATCTTCCTCACAGGGAAAAGTAAAGTCTCTTATAAATAGTCTGGGTGTGCAAACAATTTGTTATCCTTCAAACACACCATAGTAATGGACTATAACTTGACAAATCATCAGATTATCCTTGGCCATAGCTTAACCTTGACCATTTCAGTAATTACAGAATTATTGCCTTTTAATAGCACTTATTGTTTGCCTGTTGCCGTGCCGTGGACAGGAGTATCAGCTAAATGTAAATTTAACATTATTAAAAGTAAAATGATTTTTCATTCTTTCCGTTTCTCTCATATTGGCTTTTTTTCTTGCCCACCCGTATCTTTGTCCATAGTCCCAGTACTCTCCACCGGGTGGCCTCTTATCTATGTCTGTTGCCGGAGCTGGCTGAAGAACAAGATACCACCTATGAGAAGGAGGTTCTCCTTGAGCTGCTGGTAAGTCCAGTCTTGCCTTGTATTGACCCATTTGATCATTTATTCATTTACTTTTTAACCTTGAATCTCTCCCTGTATGGTTGGTTGAAATTAGCTATGTGCTTCAAATCACAAGGCACAGTTCTGTAGGGCTGGACGATATGAAATTTTTTTTAAATCACATTATATTTTTTATATTGTTTGATATCGATATATATCACGATATAAATCATGGCAAAGATTCTGCTGCATTTCATGTCACTTGAACTTAAGATTTATTTTAACATTTTCTTCATGCATGTTCTGAATGTAAAAAAATAGCCAACAAATGTATGAACTGAAAAACTGCAAATTGCAGTCATCCTTAATAAATAAATTGAAATCAGTGACGCCACATCGCTGACATTTTTTTTTACCTTATCCACAACGTCCACTTTCTTTGGGACAGCTATTGAGCTGCTGCATTACTTTCTTCGTCATCACTTGATTTTTTTCTTTTCCTCTGGAGTTTCATCGCTTTCTGATATCTTTCTCTGACTTTCGCTCACATATCACACATGGGCTGCGGCGTGTTCACCATTTAGCAAAATGCTGCTTTGAGGAAATGGGCGGACCATTATTATGACACTGCCACCAGATTGGCTAGTTTGTTCAGTTCTGACAAGCTATTGGCTATTTGAACCATCATTAACCCACTGTATTCAAGCGCTATTTTCTGTCAACTTTATATTGACGTCCTCATTTTTATATCAAAGATTTTTTTATATCGCAATGTGATTAAACATCGTTTATATCGTCCAGCTCTACATTTCTGTTTCAAATAGTTTCATGAGGCAAATTGCACATTCTGTAGATGCAGTATAAATGTCAGCCTTTGACAGGCTGACATTCTTTTTTGCAATATAAAAGATGCATATTTGATATTACTGCACCACAAACAATGGTGCTAAGCAGTTATTTTTTGTAACAATAACAGCAATTGCTACAGCATAATAGGTTTTGCATTTCTCATTTTAAAGTAATTCATGTAATTGTTTGACCTTGGAATACATATAGCATCCCCGCTTCACAGTGAATTTGCTTTTTAATCCAATTATTGCTTTATGTGGGTATTTATGAGACACAGGTTGAATTGAGGACAGTCCTGATGAGAGATGGAGATGCTCTTTTTTTTCAGTATTTCTTGAAAGGATGGAGCTGGTTTGATCTGGCTCCCATTACCATGCTGTCCCACTAGTCTCCCCAGTACACACTCACCCATGCCTTTTCATCAGAGTGGGTTTTTCAAGGCTGTCTTGTATTTATTCATAATTACCCACTCAGACCTTTCCCAGGTCCTCTATAAAACAAGACATTTCATAATTATCTGATTAGGTTGCTGTAGGAGAAAATGTCAGGGGACTCATTTGTGTTTTCCAAGGTTGCCCCAAAAACCAAAGTCTCTGACTCTGTATGTACAATACACGTGCCAAAGCCTAGGGTGGGGGGACAAGAACAAACTCACTCACATATTATGTCTGGATGAACAAAATAAAAGGCAGCATAGCTTGCTGCAAATAGTATGTCCAGTTGCCTTTGACTTAGTACTGCTAGATATTCTGTGACCTGAATCCAGGTCATGATAACAAGCATGGCATGGGTTTGTGATAATCCAACAGATGTGCTCTTAAAGTATTATATACACTCCTGATTTTAAAACCCAATATGTTTTAACTCATAGTCACAGTCTAGCAGAACTAGCCTGAGATGAGAGATAATTGGAGTGAGGGAGATGAACATAATAGAGACTGAGTCAAAGGAACAGAGAGGCATTTTTTTCCATTAACCCAGTTTCTTTCTGTGGCTTTTTTCTTCCCTGTCACTCTCTTTTGCTATTTATCACACACATACAGGTGTCCCGTCATGAGCGGAGAATCTCTCAGATTGAGCAACTCAACCAGATGCCCCTCTATCCAACAGAGAAGATAATATGGGATGAGAACATTGTCCCAACTGAGTACTACTCAGGCGAAGGTGTGTGTCTGTATAGATACATGTGTGAATTGCGAGTTTGTGTGTCTGTGTGAGTAAATTTGCATGTGCTAATTTGAGTGCCTCTAGTCAGTGTCCCATCCTTCTTTTAAGGGCACTCATCTGCCCCTGAGCTAGCATCTCTCTTGGGGAATCCTCTTAAGCTGGCAAGGACACCTTCAGTAAATGAGACGCCAACTGCCATTCAAGCAACACCCCTTAAGCATATTACTCATGCACTATAACACTGGATAGAAGAGACAGCTTCATCTAATCTGTGTCTAAGTCTCATTTCTACCTTGGTCTCCATTTCTATCGTTTCAGGCTGCCTTGCTCTGCCTAAGCTGAATCTCCAGTTTCTGACCCTCCATGACTACCTGTTGAGGAACTTCAACCTTTTCCGTCTGGAGTCTACCTACGAAATCAGACAGGACATAGAGGATGTGGTGTGGCGCATGAAACCATGGTTAGATGTCCTGATTTCTATGATTTGTCCTGACTTTCCTAAATCAAATTTGAGAGTAAGCTGTATGAACAAATTTATTTTTGGTGTTAGAGGTTTGTGGTTGAAAATGTCATTTGAGTATCAAGAGGGCACTACTCATTATAGAGTTTCATTTAATTCAATCCTCGACATTTCCAGGAGGTTCACTGGCAGGTTCTGACCTTCCGCAGTCACTTTAGCTCATCCTCACTTTTTGTCACATTCAGGTGCACATTTAAAGCCAGATCACAAGGTACTTTTTTGTAGTTATGAAAACCTAAGGCATACATTCTGACTTTATTTTGACAACCTTGGACAAACAGAAGCATCTTTTCAATGTGTTAGGAAATGCAAAAATCATCTGCTGTTTATCACTTAACTAGTTTAGCCAATGACATTAGCAAATGCCATTAGTGAACTAAAGAAGAAAAATCTCCCCATCCATTTCAGTTTCAACACAGTTTCTTAGCCTGATGTTGATGTCTAATGATGTTTTTTAGTGAGACAAGCTGGGCAACAACAGCCACAGTCATGATTTTCCTTGTTAAACGCAGACCTAACAGAAGAAAAAAAAATCTACCCTGACTTGTGGCTTATTCCTACTCAACCAGAATGAGCTGTGCTGGGAAAATACATGCAAGGTGTGAGAAATGCAAAAGCAGAGCACTTCATAGTCAATGTACACAATTAGTACAGGACACATCTTGTTGCTACAACGCTGTCTTATGTGATCAGGCCATTACGTTGTTATGCACATACTGTGCTCATGAGGATGTGCTTTTGTGCATACCACCACATGTAAATGGGTACTTCAGTTTTGTCCAGTGTTGCAGCAACTTGCTTATTGTTCCTGCATTAATAAATAAGTGTATACCAGTGCCACAGGCTGCCCTAAATCTGAATGATTTCAATCTTGACAATAGTCCACAATTTGTCTAAGATCTAGTTGTCTGTCGTTCCACATAGGCAATCAGAATATGGTGCAGTGGCATTTGGGGGCTGGGCCAGGATGGCCCAGGTGATCACCTCTTTTTCCATAGTAGAGGTTGCCAAGCCCAACATTGGAGAGAGCTGGCCTGCCCGTGTCAGAGCTGATGTCACTGTCAACCTCAATGTCCAAGATCATATCAAGCACGAGTGGGAAGGTATGAGTATATGTGTTTAATATATTATTATCTGTTGTTTATATTTTTGTATGGCCATCTATACTATTTATTGCATCTAATCTATCAATTTGTTTGACTTGTGTACTTTTTCTATTAACCAATTTATTTTTATATAATAAAAGAATAGATATTTTGCCAACACAGGGAGCAAAAATGCTTCTGATTCAGCCACGATACAAAATCAAATGGAGCAACCATCATAAAACATAGATACAACTTACAAATATTATACATGAAAAGCTTTTGTGTTGCCTTACCATGCTCCCATTTTCCCATTTCTTGTCTTGCTGTGTCTACTAACAGTCATCCCAATAAAGTTTATATTCTCCATTAAATCTTCCCTTACTACTCTACTCCATCCTACTGGGCCTTGACACATGACCCTTCCCTGTTTAATGTTTCTGTGAAGACATACCATTCCTCAGTAGCCTCAGTGTTTTATGTTGTGTCGGTGTTTTATTTTCCTGTCTTCTTATCTGTGTATAGTTGTCAGAGACACTGTAGATAATGTTAACAGTAGCTTGTCAGCTTCAAAAGACATTGATTCGCTGGGAACACAGAATGCATGATGAAGACTTTGGCAGGCTGACTGCTATAGCTACGATAGAGAGATATATAGACTGCATTCGCATGACTTTGCCAGAATCTCCCATCTTTTCTCTGTACCTGTTTCTCCTGCTTATACACCTTTGTTATGTTTACTTTCTTTTTGTTCTGTGGAGTTGTGGAGTATTATTTCCTCCCATCCACTGACCCTTTCCCCATTGTATAATTAGAGCTTCATGTTTTAAAGATCAGGCAAACGCTGACAGAGCTGTTTCTCTTCGTATCTCAAAACTCCCCCACACTTGCTTACTCTGTATGCTTCTCTCTCTCTCTCTCTCTCTCTCTCTCTCTCTCTCTTTCTCACTCTCACCCCTTTTTCCAACATCTTTTCGCTGTAGGTCTGCGGAAGCACGATGTTTGCTTTCTCATCACGGTGCAGCCCAACCTGCCCTACGGCACACGATTCGACCGGCGCCAGCCCTTTGTGGAGCAGACCGGCCTGGTGTACGTGAGAGGCTGTGAGGTGCAGGGCATGCTGGATGACAAGGGACGTGTCATTGAGGAAGGTATGATCACATTTGCGTGTGCGCGCACACACACACACCCACACCAGCGACACATGAGATCCGTTATCCCATCAGATCCCTATATTCAATCACTCCCAACCGACCAGCCCTCGGGAGACGGTCAGAGTGGCGTTGTCATGGTGACAGTCACAATGAGACCTGACCTGTTCACATTAACATTCCATTAACCTGAGGTCAACAACAACACCTGAGAGCTTTCTACCCTGCCCCTTGCTTTACTTATTGGATTTAACTGAAAGGCTGAGGGCTGCGTTGGCTATATCTGGATGGATGTGCCTCTGCAAGCGCACACCAAATGTGCTTGTCCTGCAGAATACAGTAATAGGTTGTATAGGCAATACCCACTTCTAGGTACAACCCATTACAGTGCATTCTGGCATTATGAAATAGACATGAAGCATGGCATGAAATTTTATCTGTGGGCTGCCATATTTCTCTGATAAAACTCCTATAAAACTTACTGTCATCAGAGTGATGTAAGAGTCAGAGAATGTTTTTTGTGTGTATCGACATAAAGAAACCCCCTCAGATCAGCTTCAGTCTCACAGCTCAAAGCTGTAAATCTGAGTGGTTGGATCACCTGAGTTAACCTGCTATTCTAAGCTTGTGCTTTTCGCTGCCAGAACGTGTGTCTATGTAGTGAAGCACCCTGTCTCTATCAGCTGTTTGGATTAAATATGCAGAGACCAGCGCTTTCTGAACAGACTTTCTCTTAGGGAAGATACCGCTGCTAGTGTCAGCTTAAACTTTCAGATCCCCAATAGTGATGAGTGCTACTGAGGGCTACTGGCTCACTGGGTGGGTGGGGTGGTGTCACATAAATCACTGGGCATTTGTGGAGGGTGTGTACAAACACAAGATGGAAGGTACATTTTGGGACGTTAACAACTGATGAATAGATGGCAGAGAATTTTCTTATCCACTACTTAAAACTATTATTTCCCAAGTATTTGTGTCCAATTTGGGAATTATAAAAATGCTCTCTGACTTACAGTAAATGAATCATTGTATACATCTGATATTAAGTCATGTATTGCGTTAATCCCACCTTTCAATAACTAGCTGTTTATTACAGTAGCATAACTACCTTAACTGTTCACACACCTTTGCCTAAGTGTCCACATTTCTATCCCATGGTGCTTAGGGTCCAGCTTCCCCTCTTCAGCTATCATTGCGCTCATTTTAGTAAGGGGGATTTGCTTATCCACAACAGCCACCCTGCACACGCACACACAAACACCGAAGGGCCAACAGGATTGAGTTTCACTATCGTCCTCTCTGCTTTACAGCTCTATACAAGAATGTATTTAGACATCTGTGAAAGCTGCACTTGCTGCAGCACACTGGCTCCCTGTGGGGGTTAGTCTAAAGCCCATGGCCTGGCTGTCAGTCATCCCAATGTAATTCCTGTTCCTGTCTGAGAGGAATCACAGTGTCGGGCTTGCTTCTGTTGAGAGGGCATAGTGCTAGAGTAAGCGTTAAATGTGTAATGTCAATTATATCCTAACCACTGAGAGTAGCTACACTGCCTTGTGGTCTGCTCTGCCACATTCCCTACATATTCAAGAAAGAGACTTGTACAGGTTAGCTCCAGTATCAGTCTTGTGAGACACAGGACGTGGAGAATGGTCATCACTGGGCAGAACTCTAAAGGCTGATGTAGTCGTTTCTTTTGATGTTGTACCTGTGTTTTGAAAACTGCCATACAAATAAAGGTTGTGGCTAAAAGTTAATATTACTGATGGACTGTAACAAGTCTTCTACTCTGCTCCACTCTGATCTAGGACCTGAACCAAAGCCTAAGCTGCGAGGAGACTCCAGAACGTTCCGTGTGTGGTTGGACCCTAACCAGTATCAGCAAGACATGACGAGCAGTATTCAGAATGGCACCGAGGACCCGTATGAGACCTTCAACATCATCATGAGGCGCAAACCCAAGGAGAATAACTTCAAGGTTTGGTCTGAACAGACTTGCAGCCCCTATATGTCTCTCACACCCACCCTCCTCTTGCTGTGTTTTTCTGTGTCCTTCTTTTCGATTCGTCTCTGTTCCTCTGCATTGTTTTCTACTTGACTACTGTATCTTTAAACCTTGAGCTCTGGCACTTCCAACATCGCTCCTTAGTCATCAATCACACATATTATACTTGTTGGGGTGTTGTAGCTCTAAGGTTGGGGCCAGGGCAACTCTGAGATTACCACCCACTCAAGGCCCTCCTCCCAGCATCCTTAAGAGAGACACTTATCACTAGGAGATCTTGTGAGGCTTCCCCCTCCTCCCTCTCCCCTTTAGGAATCCACTTAAAGCAGCATGGATCGGGTCATACTGCTTAAGAAGCTTGTTCATAAAGAAGCTTTGGGAGCTTTTTATTACAGTTTTGCTAAATTTGTTTTATAATTTTTTGCATGCGCATTTCTGTTTTGCTAGTCGTGCCAGAGGAATAACAAATGTTTCAAAGTGATTTTTTTCTTGAATTTCAAAAAGTGCAGCGACTAATGGATATTCAAGAAAACATTTTTCTGTGTCTTTGATGTATGACAGAGATAAAAGTAAACATGTTTTCCTGTCCCAATCTTTGGTGCACAGAGCATTAGACAGTTTGCAGCTCATTAAAATGTAAATGAAAGACACGTTTTGTTTTTTTTTTTCTCTTGTAAGCCCACCACACAGCTATTCTTACCCAGCTGAGCCACCTCCATTGAATAGAGCTTATACAGCTTCTGTTATTCTGTTCTCTACATGCTTCATTCATTTTTATTTTTCTCCTCAGATTATTTTTTAATGGTGCTAGCAGTCGGATTGACATCTGTCTCATGTTTTCAATCTGTACTAGGCAGTGCTAGAGACCATCAGACACCTGATGAACACAGAGTGTGTTGTCCCAGACTGGCTTCACGACATTATCCTAGGCTATGGCGATCCAGGCAGTGCACATTATTCCAAAATGCCCAATCAGATCTCTACACTGGACTTCAATGACACCTTTCTGTCCCTGGACCATTTACGTTCTTGTTTCCCGGGTTTCACTATAAAGGTCACTGAGGAGAATCCTGAACTGCAAGTTCCACCTTTCAGGTAAAAGTCAAAGATCCTGTGATTAAATGATGATGAAAGGTCTCTCTAAGGGTTGTCACAACTTTGATTATGAATAAATAATTGCAGCAAAATGTTTAATGTTGGTAATCAGGTTCTTGCTGTTGTATTTCCTTGCATACAGTAATTGGACATGTCACTATGTATTAAATTTGTACCACAATAGAGTATGACTATAATTAATCACACTGTTAAATGATGTTTGTGACCACACTTCATATATTCATTAACCTTGAGCATTTTTGTTTACCAGGATCAAGTTTCCAATCTCAAACAGAACAGACAAAGGAAAGAAAAGAAAGGCTGATGAAGAAGTGGAAGACAAAGCAGAAGATGTGACCTTGATCGTTGAGCCCTATGTCACCCTCAACCGTGGGCCATATCCCTACAGCCAACCCAAACGGTGAGAGGACCAAGTGTCAGGCATCATGGTTCACATGTGAACTAGATTAGGGATCAGAAAGTTGTATATTATTTGGATACGCCTTGCCTTTTCTAAACAAAAGTAAAGTTTCCAACATATTTCATAAAGAGTTCATCCTTACCTGACCCTGTTTTAGTGTTAACCATGCTCGTAACTCTTAATTTGAACCTCTATTCTAATCATCTTTTCTGAAGAAAACAGTACAGAAATGCAATACATATGTTTTTTTTTTAAACTATGTCAATGCAATTGATATTTGATGGTGTTCTTTTGGACATTTGTGCTCACAATTATTGATGATAGACTAGATCACACTGAAACGTGTAGCTTTAATTGAAATATTTATTTAAAGAAATAAAAACATTTCAACAATTACACATACTGTTAAGGCTATTCAGTATTAGAGTAATTACCTGATATGGTAATATCAGTAATGCAAATGTATTTATTACAGGAATACCATTCAGTTCACTCCTACTCAGATTGAAGCTATTCGTGCTGGGATGCAGCCTGGACTCACCATGGTAAGGCCATAGTGTTTAGTGTTTCACTGTTTGTTGCGGACACAAATTTCTAGACTGAATTGAAGCTACTTAAAGAAACCTTGCAATACTTTTCAGCTACTTGCCAACAACTGCAACATTTAAATAGACTCCAGCAAATACTGATTGTGGATTTCTGTATCATGAAATAATTTTAAGAAAGTCAGATTATATGCCAGTTTACAAACCTGGTAGCCCTGTCTGACTGCTGACATTTCACCATGCAATCGCCTTTCTGCTCGGATCATGGTACGATTTTAAAGTAGAGCTTCTCCTCCATTGTTGTGTCACTTCTGTTTGCATCACATACAACTAGTTTGCCATGCCTGTGCATCAGAAAGGTCGGCGGCAGATGGATCAAAGTTGAATTTGGTTGAACTTTGAGTGCAGAGTCAAAGCGGAGAATTTGAGTGGTACGCATCACTCATGGTGATGTGCCGCAAGGTTTGGAGTCACTTTTCAGCTCCCAATACACAATAATGGAACACCAAGCTCAGCTCACCGCTTATCATATGAAATCGGCCATAGATTTATGATTTTGTTCTGTAAGTGACGGGAAAAGTGAAAGTCATAGAACATAGTGGACAAGGTTTTTAAATCCAGGCTGTAAGTCATAATGTATATCAATGTATTATTGTTTGTGGAAGAAGGCTGTTAATATGCCTGGTACATATTGTTCCTGCTTGCTGTTGCTCAGTCTTAATGATGCACAGCAAGGGGAATCCTTCATCAGTATATAAATAAATATTTGGTGCCTCTCCATCAATCATAGAGTGCCAGCATATTTCCCTGAAAGCTTCTCTGTAACTTGGGCACTGACAATGAAGTACACACATAAAACCACATAAACGTTGTGGCTGCACTTCCAATTCATATGCACAACCACATCCATGTCATCTCAGCCTGCTGTTGTTATCAAAGAATAAAGAATAATTACACACACACACACACCTTCATATGCACAGACTGTTTTCACAAAAGTGTTATTCCCACTTGGTGATTGGTAGCTGGCAGCATGTTGTGAGTTATTTATTGTGCAGCGAGCCATGGTAAATATGGCAAGTTGGCTATCAGCAGAGTCGTAAAACAACTCAGCATGCATGCCTTGCTCTGCTCCTCTCCTTGCTCCCTCTAACCTTCCTTCTTGGCATGTGTCACAGTTGTTAGCAGCTCAGACAGACACACACACTACCTCCCTGTTTGGCTTTCATGCAGGTAGGGAAACCAAGGAGCTGTGTATGCGATGATGTACAGGATTATCTGATTGTGCTCGCTATTTTTAGTAGAAATGACTCACCTGAGGTACATCAGGTGAGTCATGCTAACTTTGTTTCATTAATACTTTAGTAATTTAGATGTAGTAATTTAGATGTGCATATTCCCCATAGCTAAGTACATATGAGGCTTATTATCATGATAATTTGCATACATCGATGAACCTTTTAGCATTCTGATAACAAGCACAAAAGGCAGGTTTGAATGGACCTGCCTTGTATACGTTCATCTTTTTTAATGTCATGGGACTTACCTGGCATGCCAGGTGCCATCATGGTGCTGTTGCATCATCTGAGCAGGGCTAATGATGGGGCACCAGGCTAGCCCATTTTGACATGCCAATGGTGTGACCCGCTGGCTAGGTATAGCACACTTAAGCTTTGGCATACTGCAGTGAGCCAATTTGCTATCTGCTTGAGATATGGGCCAAACCATGATGTTCTTTACCCTCAAACTAAGCTGTCTATTTACTGGTCAGCTGATCAGAAATGTTCAAAAATGTGTAGTCATGCAAGTGATACTTTGCAGATGCCAAATCAAGAAATAGCCATGGTACAGTGCAACACAATAGTCATAAGTGCCATAATTGCTAATTGCGCTTGTCTTCTCTTTCTGATTTCTCCCCTTGCCTGTCTTTTCTTCGGTTTCTTGGGTCTGTGAAAATCTTCATCTTCATTTTCTTTGCCCATTCCATTCTTAAATCCTCTTCTCTTCTCCAGGTTGTAGGACCACCAGGTACCGGAAAAACTGATGTTGCTGTCCAAATCATCTCAAACCTTTATCACAACTTTCCTGAGCAGAGGACCCTCATAGTCACACACTCAAACCAGGTTAATCCTTGACATACACAACCTCTAAACACCAACCAACTCAACACATCTCTGAAAACAAACTGTCTATAGAATTCACAGCTCATGCTCAGAATTTTCTTTTAATCGGGTGGAAGAGTCATATCTGAATCATGCAGGAAAAATTAAATTCTAAAATCCACACTGCCCTAGTCTTCCATCCTCAGGATTTAATTATAAATCTAATCTAAGTAATCTGATGATGTTTTACACCAGTGATAACTTTCTAGAAGGAACCTTCGCTGAAGAAAAAGCATAGATAGATATAGTTATGGAAACCTTAGTCTTGTAGAAAAGTTTAAATACATATTATACTCACATATATTACACATCAACACCTTTTAAAGGACCATATCAGTAGTTTTGCATATTTGAGCCCAATAATTACTACCAGCATACACGTTGCATTACTGCCAACCATTTTCCAGAACATAAACTGTATTTTAGCTTTTGTGTTATTGTGCCAAGTCCCCTAATCTTTCAAAATCAAATGTTGAGGTCACACGCCGATCTTAAAACGTAATGTTTTCACCTGCTAACACACACACAATTGTAGAAAAAGCGTAGTCATTTTAATTTCTCAGAGCAGTTTTCTCCTGGCACTTTATACCATGTAGCTTCATGTTAGATTAGTTAAATTAAGTAACTTCAACAAAAAAATAATCATGGTTCGCTTTGATGAGTACTTATCTCAAGCATGTTCAAGTCTTTACAAATTGATTTTTGTAGGCGTACAGGTATGAACTGAAAGATGGCAATCTGAAAGTTAGGAAAAACAATTTGGAAATGGACCACTCCAGTAGTATGTTTTGAAAGTGGTTGGTAGTAATGTGTATGCAGGTTGTAGTTGTAGGGCTCCAACATGAGAAATCAACTGTATGCTTCTTTAAGAGATCAGAGTCTGTAGACTAAAAAAAGACATAACAGATATACTTTTCATGCGCAAAATACTCATAATAGTTGGCAACAATATATGCACAAATCACAGAAATGATTTTCCACGTCTAGTCATATTTAGTCATATTTACATGTTACTATGGTGCATTGTACACTAGGCTCTGAACCAGCTGTTTGAAAAGATCATGGCTCTGGACATTGATGAGCGTCACCTCCTGCGTCTGGGCCATGGAGAGGAGGAGCTGGAGACTGAGAAGGACTTCAGCAGGTGAGNCCTCCTGCGTCTGGGCCATGGAGAGGAGGAGCTGGAGACTGAGAAGGACTTCAGCAGGTGAGGACAGCAGGGGACAGGTGGAGACACAAACACACACAGATGCACCTAAACAAAATGAAACATACGTGTACATGTGAAAATTGAGACAGTTTGAATTCATGTGTGCCATTGCATTCAACAAATGGTGCCAACTTTATCCTTTCAACGTACTGTATATGCAACCTTTCCAGTTTGATCAAAGCCCCAAATACACACACACACACACACACCCAGATGCCCACACACACGTAATTACTCTGAGCCAATACAGTGACAGTGCTACTTGATACTCCCATATGCCAGTCTACAGACCTGGTTTATCTTCATTAGGCATCATTGGCTTCTCAAGCCCTTCCACTGGTGTAAGGGATCTCTCCCTACAGCCCTGCACTTAGAGGCAATTCCTGCCTGATTAACCCCCTCATTCCTAATCTAAACCACAAGAGTTGACCTTGTACCCATTCATACTGGCCAATTTGAGGATCTTTTCGAAGAACAACCGGATGGCAACAAGCCACTGCAACTCTTTTCCCTTCAAATTAGTTTTAGTGATTTTTTGTTTTTAATAGTTTCAGTATTCTAATTGAAAACTTGCCTTCTGGTAAATGTATTCCTTTATTTAAGCAGCAATCACATCCTGTTACTTAAGCAAATGTCTTGGTCCTTTATGTCTATAATTATAGTTGTGACTGACCAAAATAACAAAACAAACTAGCAAATACATATTCCATAAAATGTGTAAGACAAATAATTTCCATTTTGGTAAAAATTTCAGGAACCATTGATACAAGTTTAACAGATAAATAGTTGCAGTAACTGTAATTTTTCTATTGTGAGGACACAGGCTTTTAAAATAATATTTAATTTACATAAACACAAGGAAACAATCGAATCAGTAAAATCTTTAAAAATTTGACATTTTTGAAAAGTTTGAAAAAAATTCACTGCAGATTTTCAAGGCTGCTTATGTTGCTTTTGTTAGGTACTAGTGCAAGTTCAAGTTTATTTATGTAGCATATTTTCAGGCATCCAACGCAATTCAAAGTGCTTTTCAAGAGAAAAATCACAGTAAAAAGACAGAAAAATGAAAAGGTGATAAAAACGATTAAAAAAATAAAAAATACAAAAAATGAAAAACATCAAATAATTTAAAGTCCATAACAGAGGTGCCTTAAATAATAATAAAATTCAGAATAATGCTACATATAAAAGTTGCATTTTTACTTTAAAGCCAAGGTGAACATAAAAGTCCTCAGCCTGTTTTTTTTTTTGTTTTGTTTGTTTTACATTGTTAAAGTTGGAGCAGTTCTAAGATGCTAGCCCCTAATTTATCTGTGATAGACTTTGTTCCCTAAGTTAATAAAAGCTTAATCTTGGTTTTCATAGCTTTCCTTGCTACTGAACTTTCTCCTAAATTAAGGAACACACACAAAACACACAGCTCACAGACTACTATAGCAAAGCACAGAACAAATAGACAAAATCCACTAGAGTCCTGTGAAAGCAGCCAGAGTAGTTTCCAGTAGTCACCCAAATCTTTGTGTAAGCTCCACTCTGTGCAGTTTTAATGCCTTGAAGCATAGTGACTCAGTCCTTACTACTGACACAGATGGAGAAAGAAATAGTTGGGGGGCACAACACTTTCAGCACTCATGACACACCTGAGAAGGAGAGATTATCTTAAGATATCCAAAATATTTACAGTTCTACATGACTATTTAATGCCATTATTAGATGAGTCATCCCAAACCTTCTATTTTATTTATTTATTTATTTATTTTTTTTTTACATGCTAGCCAATCTACTTCTAAGTGTTAGTGAATGTTTTTATGCTGCTACTATTTTAAGCTTCTGTATAGGCTACATTGTCAATTATCACTTTAACCATCTGTGGCACTGAGGAAATTGCACCCTATAGTTCTCAGCAATGCTCCCAGGTGAGGAATAGAGGGCTTATGCATGTCATTCATTTACTATATTTGTATATGACTCCTGTTGAGCGTCTTGACTATAGTGTTCAGTCCATGCATGGAAGCAGTCTGTTACATTGTTAAATTATACAGGTGACACAGACATAAAGGAAGAGCTTTAGCTAGCAGCATTGAATATCTTCTGCCTGCCTGTCAGCCTCAAAACAACACGTAGACTCCACACTCCTTCCACCCCATTGACACCAGCGAGAGGAGAGAACCAGAGAGCTTTAATTAACGCTGCATACAGGATGAAAAATAGAAGGCAGCGCTCCTCCAAATAACAAAGGGAAAGCTGCAACACCATCAAATAACGATGCCTTCCCTCTATTTCATGATATATTTTGCACTGTTCTAATGAGACTTTGACCTTGGATGTTGGTGGCAGCATGCAGGAGACCTAAAATTTTCAAATTGATACTGTAGTTTCTAGAGGCAAATAATCTTTGTTAAAAATTGTCACATTGCCATTTTTTTCTCAAGATGGAAATTGACAGTTCAACCTTCATTCAGGTTCTTTCTATTGATGCTGTGATGAACAAATTTCATATCTGTTTGATTTTGCAAAACTAATACAGTACTGTTGACATCAGAGTTTTAAAAATGCAGACTGTTATTTGGATTCACACTAATTTATCTAGTCTGGGTGTTCTGTCTCAGAGAGCAGCCGAATGATTTAATGTTCTGTTTTTCATACTCGTGATTTGTATTTTATTTTTTTTAGGCCAAACAGGCAGAGCAGTGTGATTGTCTTTGAGTTCGTCTGCTGACTGAGGAGCTTTGCAGATGGTCTAAAAATAGAGTATTATCCTATGACTCCACCAACTTCCTGTGTGTTTTTTGTCTCTTTGGCACCTAATTGTTGCCTCTAAACAATATTGTTTAGCTGCACACAATAGGATGCATGAAAGAATCTGTAAAAACTTTGTGTATGCCAAAGGACATCAATTGCCCTCTTTGACCATAGCATCAGACATCTGCACTCCAGTGGGTCATATTTACACAAACTACACTTTTGTAAAAAAAAAAAAAAAAAAAAAGAAGTAAATACTCAGACTAGCAAGCGTTTTCTGCATATGTACAGCCAGTGCCAGAAACACATTAATGGCAATTACATTCAAAATTCCACACAGTTAATCGCATAACAATCTTCAGATCAAGATTAATTCTGTTAATTAATTCATGCACATTTAATAAACGGATTCGTCGCTGCCACACTGGGAAATGATCCAAATGAGATCAGAGACTGCAACTGTAATACGACACTTCATCTCACCCATCTCGTTCTCTGTCCATGCCTGTACACCGGCGTGGGAGTTAGTGAACAAATCACCACCCCAGTGGTTGTAGAGAAGTTAGTCTCTTACCCAACACATCAGGAACCCCATGATTTGTACATTAGTTTGGATCTAAGGCACTGTTTCTATGTTCACACGTTTCTGGAAACGGCAGGTTGAACCTTAAATATCATTGTCGTGTCATTCCTAACCAGTGTTACTTTATTTTGTTTTTTTGTGTAGATGGTAGAATGACACTTTGTATTTGTGCAATCCAAAATGATGAACTCTTCAGATTTTGTGGCTAACTATAGGCTGTGCTGTCTGTCTCAGATATGGTAGGGTCAACTATGTCTTGGCCAGAAGGCTGGAGCTCCTGAGAGAAGTTGGGAGGTTACAGGAGAGCTTGGATGTCCCTGGAGATGTTTCCTACACTTGTGAGACTGCTGGACATTTCTACCTGTACCAGGTAAGGTTACGGATGTGTTTGTATGTGAAGTGCTAAATTTCACTCAGCCAGTGTTGCATCTGAAATTGCACTTGCATCTCTTAATTTTGTATGTATGTCCGAGTGTCTGCAGTGTCTTAGTGTTACGTGTAAAACGCATAAAAATGTAAATAAATGATATTGCTATGGATTTACAGAGCAAGAGTGTTAAAGGGATTCTGGAGATATTCAGCTGAATCAATTAGAATAGATTTCTATAATGCCCATCCTACTCTTCAGACATATTCATGTCGATCACATCCAGACATTATTGAACTTTCTGTTCCCCAGACTCACTGCTGTTTTTGCCTAGACTGCAAATACCCAGCTACAGTTTTATGCCTCAGCATTTATTCCTGTCACCTAATTATCACTCTACTCTTGGGCTCCAGGAGAAATGCCACTGCAGACAATTACTTACTTGCATTCCTGTGCATCATTAGAAGATCCTAAAATAGATATTTGTAACAAAGAGAAGATTAGGGTGTAGCTAACACCTTCAGTATTCCTAGGAACTCAAGTAATAAACAGTTTTTTGGTGTAAAGAAGTGGTTATCACACTGCATCAATAATGTAAGATACAGAAATATAAATGGCCCAAGAAAGGAGTCAGTGGTCATAGTTCACACAACATATGCTGGGTATTGAAAGCCATAGCAAATATTCGAAAAGCATGGTGAAAACCCAGGGTTCTCTTTCTCATTTGCTCATTCACTCTCTCTCTCTCTCTCACACACACACACACACACACACACAGACATGCACATGCACNATTCACTCTCTCTCTCTCTCTCACACACACACACACACACACACACAGACATGCACATGCACACATCACTGATTGGTTAGTAATATGATGCAGCATATAGAGTTTGAAAGCTTAGCATATAGCTCACATCAGCTGAAATCTTGTAATTTTTTTTTACAATCTGGTTACCAGTGTGACTGTGATAATTGCAGATTTGAATTTCAAAATGCATGTTAGTGTGTGAATTCTGTACCCAAGAGCAGACTACCATTATCGATCATATACTGTATATATACTGTATATGGTTTTGACATTCTACTCAGACATTTAACCCAAATAAGTTGCACTTTCTTGCAGATTTGCCATTAATTATCTTTTAAAGTGTTTCACAGAGGATTATTTATAGAGCAAGGATATCCTGCTGTTTGGTTGAAGCTGGTTTATTAGGTGCTCAGCAGGAGCAGCTCTGTAAGAGCCAGTTTCTCTTCTGTTTTTTTTTTTTTGCAGTATGCAAAAGTACAGAAATGCAGCATGCACCATTTGGTTAGTTAAGCATCTAGTCATTGTATAAATTAAATACCTTGTTTAGTGATTTTCTGAGTTGCAACACGACTGTGCTGTGTGTGTCACGTCTTCCACAAACGAATGAATTCCATATGGATGTGTGGGAGTCTGTATTCATGTAAACAGAATATGATTAAGTAGGGCTCAGAATCTCACCATCCACTGGATGCTGTATGTTTGTTTTCTCCTCGCCACAGGTGATATCTCGGTGGGAAGAGTACATGAGCAAAGTCAAGCCAAAGCAGGGCAAGGAAGTGGAGGTGGAGGCTGTGGCTACACACTTTCCCTTCCACAAGTACTTTTCCAATGCCCCCCAGCCTGTTTTCAAGGGCCGCTCATATGAAGAGGACATGGACATCGCAGAAGGCTGCTACCGCCACATCAAGAAAATATTTACCCAGCTGGAGGTAAGCAGGTCATGCACACAAGCACACCTACACATAAGCACACACACTTTTAGTAGAGCACACCAGTTCCATCTTTGTTGAGCAACACCCACTGGGATGTAAAGAGGTTACTCATGTACAATGTCAGAAGACACACAGAGCTCCAACTAGTTATATTACCCTGTCACTCCTAAAAGCGCACGCGCGCGCGCACACACACACACACACACACACACACACACACACACACACACACACACACAGGCTACTTCAGCTGTTCTTGCTCACAGGTTATCTGCCAGCTGTATGTCCAGGTGTCACGCATTCTCTCATGCACATGTAACTGTGCCTTCCTGGCCACCTGACACGTTTGGAGATGAGCAGTGATTGGTCTGACATTGCGCTTCTCTCTGTACATGCGTCCGCATGCAAGCAGCTTCTCTGCTCCGTTAGTCATTCTCTCTCTCTCATCTTTTCGCTTCAGTTGACAGAATGAATCTTTATATAAGATGCTTAATTTCACTTATAATGTTTATTTGAAGATAAATTTATTGTCTCTTTTACAGTGAAGATAAGCTGTCTAAAACATGCAGTAGCATGGCAGTGATAAAGACTATTACTTCTGATCTTCACACAGCTGAAGATGTGTTATGATTTCTCCTTAGTCCATTGGGATTTTCTATAGGGATAACAATAACATTTCAGATTTATGAGAACACTGAGAAGGTCTCTGAAAAGCAATAAAGAAGTTATTGGCTGGAGGTAATATCCCAACATGTGTGGTGACCTTGATTTATCTGGCTGGCCTCTGTATCACTGCATCAGAAAGCACCTGTCCCTGCTCCCTCAGCCTCGCCCGTGCTGCAGTGAAATCTGTACACTCATTAAGAGGTATTGCTGTCTGCAGTGTAGGATAGAGAAATCAACATTCTGCTGAATTTGCTACCTGTCTGCCTTTTCAAATGTAAAAGTAGTTTTGCAATACACTGCCACAGGAAGAGCCAAAGAAGTTATTGCTAGATAGACAGACAAGTAGACAGACAGGGACACAGTGTGCTCCTGGGGACCTCCAGTATTGACGTCTCCTGTTTCTCCCTCTGCACTCCCACCACATCTTTACTGCTTTTAACCTCTTTCTGTTTTTATTTTTTGCTTTGACAGTGTCCCTGAATTCCTAGCATCTTGATTTCACCCTTCAACTGCTCTGGAGCCACAGGGGTTAAAAATAGACCTCATCAACAATTCATGTTTTGATTGGTTTAATATTAATGCTAAAATAGTAACACATCAAATATTTATACCCCAGCGCTGTCCAAGACTCCCTCTCCCTTCCCTGCCTCAACACAGCTAGTGTGGCAGCCTGAAAATAGCATGCCTGTTTACCCATATTTCCCCCTCTCTGCTTCTCCCCACAGTGTAGTTTTCGAAGTGCCACAATGTCGGCATTCCGCAGTGAACTGACCTTTGTGGCATTAAAACTATACCTAATTTTGCACTCCCGCAAAAGCCATGTAAGAGTATCTGTGCTGAAGTGCTTCTCTAGGTGTAGTTATTGAACAGCAATCTACACCCAGAATACTCTCAGCAGAGCGAGCTGTATCACTGCATCGTAGGGGAAAATGGAGGCTTTCAATGAAAGCAGAAATTAAAGGGATTATGTTAATGATATGTTTCATTCAAGGTTAGATCAGGCTGCCAGTCAGGTTCTTATCTGCTCTGTAGTTTGAAGTTATGGTGGAGCTCCAAGGCATGGCAGTACTTTGGATCAAGAAATTTACCCACTGTTATGACTATATTTGGAATATGGGTAGACAGTGTATACTGTACATCATTGTGCCTACTAGACACAATGATGTATTGATTGTGTTTTTCTGAATGTTGAAGTATGCCTTTCTATAGTAGGTGTTGTTACTTCACCTTAGATAATTATGTAATCCATCGTCTTTTTCAGTTATAAATAATTCATTGATACCTTCCAACTGTAATTAAAATTCTCCCCACAACTTCACTTTACAGGGAATGGAAGCAAAACATAATTTTATTACTAAATAAATAGGTTAAATAAATTGATACATGCTAGATATCTAAATCCATGCTAGCCTAATGCCTCTTTGAGTTCTTTTTTTTTTTTTTTTTTTTTTTTTTTNTTTTTTTTTTTTTTTTTTGGTTTGTTTTTTTTTTTGCTTTGCTTTTTTTCTGCTATTCAAGTCATGCCCAGGTTCTGTAGTACTGTATACAATGATTGACCCCTGACCCAGTCTCTCTTTCTTCCCCTGGAAGGAGTTCAGGGCCTTTGAGCTGCTGAGGAGTGGACTGGATCGCTCCAAGTATCTGCTAGTGAAGGAAGCCAAAATCATTGCTATGACCTGCACACATGCTGCACTCAAACGTCATGACCTGGTGGAGCTCGGATTTAAGGTAGGATGTTCTCTGAATTTATTGTTATTTTATTTTTTTGGACCACACAACACTTTCCAACCTTTTTTAGCTTGAACTATCTGTTATTCTTAGTCATTTTGTTTCACTGCTGTTTTTCTTTATTAGTATGACAATATCCTGATGGAGGAAGCAGCTCAGATTCTGGAGATTGAGACCTTCATCCCTCTACTCTTACAGGTAATCTTCATTTGACTAAATTACTAAGACCTAAACTTTAGTAGCTTCACTTAGACTGTCAAATTTTACCAGGTATCTCAGCTACTACCAAGAATGTGATAACTTGCCAAATTCTGACATCAAACCTGGTTTAATCTTTGACTCAGACCTCAGTCTTCCACTGCCTGATTCTTCCTGTTAAGTAAGTCCTGAGTGATGAGCTCCAAAAAGCATAATGGTGCTTCTGGTTGGTGATTGTGTCTAATGGTGTGAGATAGTGCTAATGTGTGTGTTTATAGACAAGATCATTAAGTACATCAGCCCATCCACTGACCTCGCCTGTACTTCTCTCACACCCGTTTTCTCAGTGAGCCTTACTCAGAGCTTTCTGATAATTATACATCACAATAAAAGGGCCTATTCCTCCTCCTCCTCCTCCCCTGCCTGTGCATTTTCCACCCACTGAATTCTTATCAGTGATTAAATAGCTCTTGACACAGAAAGGTTGTATATCAGGTTTGTCTGAGGTCAAGCTCCACATCTAATTAGCAAAAGCTACAGCAGTGTGTGATGCAGTCACAAGTAAAACACTGTACAGGCCCTTCATGCTTCATTACCCCTCTGGATCATGATATTGTTCTCAGCACTAAATGTGACTTAACATACCTGGGATTATATTCTCATGTTATTATGGAAAAGCTAAATTAATTAAGGCTGTACATCTTGGGGTTATAGCAGTGATCCAGGAATGAATAAAGTGGACACTGACCATGTGGACACAACACAGGATAGACTTTATAGGGTATAGATTTATAGGACAGTAATTCATACAGCTCATGTCAAATAAGAGGTGCAAAGGAACTTTGGAGAAGGATACTCATACTGTAACAGTAGGGGATAATGTACTTTATGTAATGTAATAAATATGTAATTATAATTCAAAATGAAATAAATTACTTGTAAAATCATGAACATACAGATCAACTTACAGGCATGCAGTAGTGAGGCCATTCTGAGTTAGATATTGCATTACAAGATGAGAACTTAGTTTGATGAATGACATCACGTTTGCTTGTACTGCAGTATTTTATGACCAAACCTTTATTCAGATGTTTTTATTTTATTTTTTTTTTTTCAATTTTATTCATTCCTTTATTTCAGTCTGTAACCCATTAAAAAAAAAAAAAAAATATTGAGTGTCAAAAAACACACCTCCAAAACGTACAACTCAAAACAGCAAACTAACAACTTAAAATAAAAACATCTCACCAGTGACCGAAAAGATATGTTTAAATCATACTGTGCAAAAAAAAAACAGTAACTGACCCAGACCATTACGGATCACTGTATTTCGGTTCAGTATTCTCCTTAACAAGTTTTCTTATCACTCATAGCTTTCCTTTGTCTCCATCTTTCTTTTCATCACTACAGAATCCAGAAGATGGCTACAGCAGGCTGAAGCGTTGGATCATGATTGGAGACCACCACCAATTGCCCCCTGTTATCAAGAACATGGCCTTCCAGAAATATTCCAACATGGAGCAGTCTCTTTTCACCCGATTTGTGCGCCTGGGGGTACCCACCATAGATCTGGATGCACAGGGCCGTGCACGTGCCAGGTAGGTCACTCTGTTTCAGTTTAGACAGATTTAATTCATAAAAGAGGCAGAGTGACTTAATGGTTGGTACAGTGAGCTTACAGCAAGAAGAGCTTAACAACGTGTCGCCATCATCCTGTTCCACAGCTTGTGTAACCTGTATAACTGGCGTTATAACCACCTGGGGAACCTGCCTCATGTCCAGCTCCTCCCTGAGTTCCAGGTACCCAACCCTGGCCTCACCTTTGACTTCCAGCTCATCAATGTGGAGGATTTCAACGGGGTGGGAGAGTCAGAGCCCAACCCTTATTTCTACCAGGTCAGTAATACAATACAGTAATTAAATTAACCAAAATAAAAGACCCATATATAATCCATACAGATCTGTATGCTTTATTACTTTCCGAATACACACAATATATTCACAATATCTTCAATATATATCCACAATATTAGAGCAGCAAAAAAAAAAAAAAAAAAAAGTTGTTACACAGTATGTGGCAGTTAAGAGTTTCCAAGCAAAATGTATGCTTTACATACATGCTCTCATGTAGACTTAGTTCCACCAGAACAGAGAACTATATGCTGAACTATATAGTCCTCATCTCTTCTGAATTGTGGCTCTACAGCACTTCATTCATTTTTAAACTTTAATGGTTTAGCTACCAGTCTGTATGATAAATTCATAACTATGCCTTGTCTGCAACTAACACCAGCTGCCCAGCACAAACACATGGGTTTGTCCGTCACACCAGGAGCCAGATCGTGTTTCATTTTGACATTGCAGAGATAGTCAAGCCTGTGTGTGGATGGCCGTGGGGTTAGTGGGTAACAAAATGTTTACTTTGGCACCACTTTGGCATGACACGTCAGCCCAGATGGGCCATTTATTAGTGGCAAATGTCACACCAACACTTTAAAACTTTATAGTTCTGAAAAACTGCAGTTTTCAAGTAAAGAAGCTTATCCTAGCAAACAGACTAGATTTCTAAAATGGATTTCACCAGAAACACAGCAAACATCACAATATTTGTGGGGACAAAATGCAGCTTGTAGTCATCAAACAAACCAAATCTTGTTTTCAGGTGAAATAGTTTACAAAATAACTAAGTTGAATCGATTAATCTGATTAAGTTATTTATAAAATGGAAAGTAGAGTTAAGGCATCGGTTTGTGGTGACATATAGATCCATGAATGCATAGCGCTACGTTCAACATCATGCCCATGAAGCTCCTTATTGTCCTTATTTAATCCAGACCATGTGCACTTCTCGAGGTAGCAGATCACATGAACCTCACTCCATTTGCCTGTTGCCATTTTGAGGCTCCTCAAGGGAACTGTCAGTGTAACTCACGCTGCTCGCTCACCCCGGACACACACACCACACACACACACTCACTCTCTTTCCTAGGATTCAGAAGGGGTAAATNCACCCCGGACACACACACCACACACACACACTCACTCTCTTTCCTAGGATTCAGAAGGGGTAAATTGGATACTAAATGAGCGGCTGAATCCAGTGCATGCTGAATGCCTGTTACAGCTGAATAAACACTACCCCAACTCCTGCCTTGCACATGAAAAGGAATTTTACACCAAATTTTACACCCACTCCCACAATTAGCCACTTGTGAGCAGATCTCTTGTTTTGTCAGTCCAAATAAAGTTTATTTCTTGCTTCTGTGGTTGTTGGCGGATTATGCATAAGTAAAATAAAATGGTGCAGGAATTATCTAAATGGAGCATTATTTAATCAGCAATAGCACACTGCAGTTTCCATGTATTTAAAGGACCATACCACCCATTATGCATGTTTGAGCCTAATATATTCAACTGTCATACACATAAGGTTACTGATAATCATTTCCCATAGGATAAAATCGTGTTTCAGCTTTCCTGATATTTTGCAAAATCTCTTAATCTTTCAAAATCAAATATNTAAAATCGTGTTTCAGCTTTCCTGATATTTTGCAAAATCTCTTAATCTTTCAAAATCAAATATTCACGATACACCCACCTTAAAAATCGATGTTTCGCCTGCTAATAGTTATGAAGTCTTATGAAGTCACAGTCGTTTAAATTTTTCAATAAATGCAGGTTTTCTTTTGGGACTATATTCCTTGGTGCAGACATGCATTCACTCTGTGCTTTTTATTGCACTTAAATGCTAAAATTACGTAACTTCTATAAAAAAAAAAAAATACCCTGAATACATGTATTGTTCGCAATAATGGATTATCTCTCCCAAGAACGTTTCAAGTATCAACAAGTTGATTTTAATAGCATACCAGAATGAACTGAAACCAATGGCGGTCTGGAAGGTAGGAAAAAATTTTTTTATTCACCGTTCCAGTAGTATGCTTTGGGAAATGTTTGTCAGTAACGGCACATGTATGAAAATTGAATATATTAGGCTCAAACATGTAAAATGGATGGTATGGTCCTTTAAGTGAAAGAGATTTCAGTGTTCGTTTACTGTGCCACATTTACCCACCCCTTCTTCACAATTGTCTAATTTAAATTTTGCCCTCTTTGACCCCTGCCTGTCGCTTTTGCTAACCACACTCCCATCATTTTCCTGAGGAGTAATTTGCTAGAATGATAAAAGGTGGTGACCTCACATTACTTGCTTCTACAAAACATTCCAAATATGCAGCCTTCATCACTTAAGTTTTGCTGGATTGTTAATGGACAGGTATCACATTAATCCCAATATACCTCTGTCCCCACAAAAGTCCTATTTTTCTTACACAAACAGTTCTTGCGTAACAATGCTGGATCAGTTCTGAAATTTAGCAAAAGTTTCATTGGAGAACTTCTAGGTTTATACATGCATTGTGTAACAGAACATGATCTGACTGCAATTTATGTGGACTGGGACTGTTTGCGTTCTGTAATGTGCATTAGTGTTGCATTGGTAGAAACATGGTCTGTAATTATAGTTATAAATTTACACTATTTGAAAGACAGGTAATTGGATGTGTGTTGACTCTGTGGCTGCTCAAGAGCTGATGAAGCTCCATAAATTATTATAAAAGCCCAGATGAAAGGCTGCAATCCAGACTTAATTGAAACTAGGTAAATGACGAATAGTGTTATCTTTATTGTGTTTTATTTTATGTCCTTCTTTATTGCTTTATTTACGTGTGGAGGGCAGATCACTCTAGTGTAGCCCTGGTTCAAGATTCTCCAGTAAAGGACAGAAGAGTTGATGTGATCTGTGATTGCTTCCATGTGCCGGAATTTGCCTAATTTCATTTAATTGAAAAATGGATGAATGGTTGTGTACTTAGCATTTTTAAACTCACTTTATCTCACATTTGGAGAACAGAATCTTGTGATGTAGTCCTAGGGGCCTGGAAATGGGAGCAGTTAATGAGTTTAAAAGAACATACTGGTGATATTGCATGTTTGAGCTCAATAAATATAACCTGTGTATATGTATGTTTCTGCAAATCATTTTCCAAAACAAATTATTGGAGTGGTAAATTTTAGAATTTTTTTTTTTACCTCCCAAGCAGCCATCAAGTCCAGTTCATTCCATTACACTACAAATCAACTTGTAGAGACTTGAAATGTGCTTAAGAGAGGTAATCATCACAGCAAACCACACAATGTTTGTATTTTTGTCAAAGTCGCTTAATTGATCCAACACGGAGCTACGCAGAAGAAAATGTATTCCTCCTCCAGGGAATATATCCCAGTTGTGTAATGTTCTCTGTAGTATCAAACTGGCCAAATCAACCTCTATTCATGTATAATGATGTATTTATAAACTCACTCCTTTTCTCTTTTCCTGTGAAGAACCTGGCAGAGGCGGAATATTCAGTGGCTCTTTTCATGTACATGCGTCTGTTGGGCTACCCTGCCGACCGCATCAGCATCCTCACCACCTACAATGGACAAAAACACCTGATCAGAGACGTGATCAACCAGCGCTGTGGTGGCAATCCGTTCTTTGGACAGCCTAATAAGGTAAGGACACATTTGAAGTGGTTGGGATAGTCTGCTTGAATAGTCTACAGAGTTAAATGTACAGTAATAAATGAGAAATTCCAACACACATTACTTTATGCATGTCTATAAAAAAATAATAACTTGGAATATATAAACCTTTGTCCAATATAAAGTATACATAAATACACACACACACACACACACACACACACACATCTATATATATATATTTAGTTTATTGTTTTCCTCAAAAACATAAGTGGTCACAAATATACCTGAAAAGTACTTGTGTAGTACTTTTTTCTGGCATAAACACATTTAGCGTAGAGTTCCAACACTGAAGCGCCCTATTACACATGCATGAGTTACACACTTTTAACACTACTTGAGTCACACATTTCTCCTGTCAGGAAGATCCCTACGGACATGTTTTTACTTCATATATACTCTCTGGAATTTAAATAGAGGAGTTTAACAGGAACGCAGACAACACACATGCGTATACACTCAAGTTCTTCACACCTCCATATAATAGCTGCAGTATTACCACCCAGTGTTCTATCCTAGAACTGAGAGCTCACACTTTTTAATTCTCATGAGACTTGTGCTGTTTCTACCATCCATCACCAGTGTCTGAACACACACACACACACACACACACACTATTCTTGTCCTTGCCATGTAAGTAGATTTTTACCTTTTAACTATATTTTCACAACAAACCCATCTTTACACTTTCAATGTTTCTCATACATAGGTGAAACTTGGGTGGCCTGCCCAGGTTAATGAAGACCTGCCCAGGTTTCGCAGTATGACCCAGCCTTAAAAACAATACAACCACAAAACTGCTGTCACACACACTGACATGCGCACACGCATAGGCTATACACGGACGGCCTATGAAAGAAAGTGGAGAAAGCAAAACCGAATGTCCGACTGCCACTATCTCTGTGCATGTCATTTCATTCNCGTTGACAACTTGAATTATTAAGGTTATCACTGAACCCGCCCATGCCACCGCCACAAGATATCCTCTTCAGTGTAGTTGATCTGCTTTATTTCAAGGTGTAAAATTCACTTTTTTTGCTGTTAGTGGGAGAGCAAATTTGTATTTTTCCAATCTAGCCTTTATTTTCCAACTCCATTAACTCTTAAGACTATCAAGACTAATGCAGGTCATAAGACTCAAATAGAGCAGGACATTTTCTGCCTTCCATCTCCAACAATTTACATACCAGCCTACTGCATTCCTCTGTAAATCACTCGCTGACTTGAGTTCCTGAATGTGTATAAGGGTGAGTGTGTGTATGTTTGTGGGGATGGAGGTGCCTATATGTATGTTATAGCTCAACTGGAAGCCTAAACCCTCATCGTTTCAGCAGTTTTGACTGATTAGCAACAGGCTTTAGCTTACCTTTTTGTTTTTGCAGTTGAAGTCAGGATGCATGTTTAATAGAGACGAGAAGTCAAGCAGACAGGAAGTGAATCCTTCTTTTCTCTTTGTGATAGCACTGTGTAGGCAATGTTAAAGGTGCATTCTGCCACCTAAAGGGCTGGAGTGTCTTCTGATCCCAAGTTGTTGTTACTGTATTTTTTTTTGTTTTTTTTTTAATGCAACCTCTGTCATATAAGTAAATGTACTGCCCTGACAGCAAAATAGAAATTGCGCTTGGTAATGTTAGATGTCCTACAACTGCATTAAGACATAAAATGTCATCTCGTGTGTTGTGGCCTTAGTCAGTATGCATGCCCATTCTGCTAAGCTGTTAAATTTGCTAAGAAGAAAGAGAGCCAGCCAGAGAGAGAGAGAGAGAGAGAGAGAGAGAGAGAGAGATGAAACAGGGAGAGGGCTTCTTGTGGGACACTGCTGAGCAGCTGAAAGGTCATGGTGCCGGGCATTTGGTCCACAGTGTGTCTGACAATGTGTCACAATAGCTAAAACCAAGCAAATGTCAGCAGCCAGCCCACTTTACTGTGATGACTTTAATTAGACAGAAAAGGAGAGGAAGGCCAATTAGCACAACTCCCACACTCCAACATGCATGCTAGCATAAGCTGTTTACTGAATCTCACACACAACAGCTGGCATACACATGTATTCAGACAGGTATTTCTTCATCTTTAATGGTTGTTTTTTTAGTTAACTGTGGGAATTTTAGAGACAAAGCCTACCAAGTTCCCTTTCTAAGCCTCTGCGGGCAACAGGAAGCCCTGTGTAACAGGAAGTCAGAAATGTTGACATGAATGGGGAACATGTCTTCTCAACATTTGTGGAAGGGCATGGAAGCCTGAGACACAAATTTGGTATAAAGCAACAAGAAAAATGTAACATTTTTAACTCTGTCAACCCAAGAGTCTCCTGTGAAAAATGGAACAATCCGACAGTCTGACTTCTGCAAGTTGGAGAGCATACTGGCCATGAATAAGACATAGCTGGATGGATAGAGTAAGAAAGAGAAGAGATCCAGGGTTGAATATTTCAGCTGTAAAGCCATCTGCTCAGACAGTGTGTCATTGTCTTCGTGACAATGAGAAGATGGAGGGTAAGGTGGAAAATGGTTTTCAGTTTCTGTTAGCAGCAAACCAGGGTATGTGTGTGTGCTTGCACAAATATGCCTCTCTGTGTATTTTTTTCTGTGAGTACATGCAATCTTGTGCATGTTTGTGTGCTTGCTGGTTTCCACAGACATACATCTGCCACAATGACATGACCTCAGTAATTCACTCCATGGACTATTTCTCATAAATAACTAAACACCATGCAAAATGCTTTGCCTTGGGGAGATTCTCTATCTGGGCCTTATTCTCACACTCTGTGGACTAAGAATAACTCGCTTTCTTGCGCACCTCTCCTCTGAAAAACAAGTTGCAGTGTTTTGGCTTAAACCATGCAGCATATTTAGCCCCTTCGGGTCTACTCCAGACTCTCTAGACTACTCCAAAGGACTGTGTGTTGTTGAATGTGTGTGTATGTGTGCGCGCACGCATGAATTTGTGCCTACATCTCTGTATGCATGTGTGAGTGGGTGTTTGTCTATGTCACTGGCTTTTTGACTTGAACTTACAGTCCTTGACACCTCATGCTATTGTAAAAAACGACATATTGTTGCCTCTGGTGCTGCACCTGTTCTACATAGCAACAGGGAGACACAAATAAAAATTGGTCTACTTCCCAAATTCTTCATTAGCCCCATCTCTCTCATGCACACGCACAGATACTCTCGCCACATGCTTTTCCAACTGCCCGTAAGGGGGTTTGGATGAGTTTGGTAAAGGGAGTTCCAGGGTCACTTAACGTTGTGTGAACCTGTAGTACCCGTGGCCAGAGAATGATTTATTTGGCATGGCTGGTTGATTGCTGCAATTTTGGGCCTCTATGGGTTCTTGATCTTAGCTGATAATCCTATTGATCCATGCTAGAGAACTGATCTATTGAATAACGTGGAGGCTGTTTTCTTTCTGTGTGCTTTAGCTTTCTCAAAATGCCATATAGTAGAAACAGTTTGTCATTATTCCTGCTTGATTAATAGTGTCTGTGCTGTATAATGGTAAAAATACAGTATATATCTTTTGTTCATATTCTCATCCTTATTCTCATCTAGGATTATCCTAATCAAGTGCAGAATTGTCTCTTACAAGGGTAATTTTAACTCTATATATTCTCACTTCATAGCCATTACATTAAAAATGGCTTGAAGGACTGTATTCACTTGGGGAATGAGAAACTGGTGTTTTAACAGCAAGACAGAACTTGTGACTTTGAATCCCTATGAGACCACCAAGAACACCACTAATGGTCTGTTCACAGATGTTGACATACTCATGCCACAGCGGCTATAGGAGCAGCGCCATACCACAAAAAAGCCAGTATATGTTGCGGGTTCATTACAATAAGTTCTGCATCTCACAGATTTTCGCTGCTTTACATCTATCAAAGTGCAACTGCAGCAAGTGTTCTTTCTTATGTAACACAGAAAAGCACTGGCAACCTCAGTGGTGTAGGATTACCACAGAATTAAAGCAAATTGGCTGACACCACTTTCCTTTTGCCTAGAGAAAATCCCATACAGCACCACTTTACCTACATCGTCTGTCTGCCTGAAATACTCAAATCCAGTCAAGCAGTGTGGTCACTGTACCTTTGATTCGCGTCTCAGGGGTCCAGGCTAGTAGCTTCAAATGCCCTCCAAACCATATTAGCCCAACTGGCTGCCCATGTGACCCATGCTGATAACAAAACACAGATGCTGTCAGTCATCTTCTTCAAGGAATAAAGCAGTCTCAACCGTGCTCCTAAACATTTTAGCTAAATCTTTCCACCAACCTGAAAGGCGAAAACTCATTTACTTAGCTGAACATATCAGCTACTAGCTACAATTGTGTAGTTCGAATATCGTTGATATTCATTTGTGCATATCTGTAGCTTTGTACTTAATAACGCTCCGTATGTCTATGTAGGTGACAACAGTGGACAGGTTCCAGGGTCAGCAAAATGACTACATCATCCTCTCACTGGTCCGAACCAAAGCCGTGGGACACCTGAGGTAAGCACTTCAATGCACTGACCTAAAATAGATGCCTTACACAGTCATCCTATTTAAAATACACGGGTATTAGGAATTGCATCTAGGATCAACATCCCCTCCTCCAAGAGAAACAACACGGCAAAAGTGTAAGCAACTGAACTCTCTTGAGACCGCTGCTGTAAAGCAGTGTTCCCTTTTTGTCATGTGTAACTATGAGGTTTGCTAAAATTAAAAAAAAAAAAATACAGATGTCATTTTTGAAGCCTGTGTCAACCTCATTTCAGAGAGGGAGGATAAAAGGTGCTTCAGGACAGCAGAATAATTTTGTGGAAATTATTAGTTTAGTCCTGTGGAGAGTGGTCATTGTGTTTTGATGATTAGATGTAGAATATCTGTATGACAGACTAGGCATGATGGTTAACCAGGCTGCAGCGTTAGGTTTTATGTTATTTTTTCTACAGTATGTACCATTGCTCTGCTCTCCTCAAATCTACTTCATTGCCAGCCTCTCTTCAGCTCAGCCCCCTTATCTCTGTGCTCCCTCTTTTCCGTACTCCTCCTTCCCTAATTCATTGAATTCATTTCTAGTGAAATGACCTTTCATTCCCAGGTTGCCATGCAATCCTGATGAGTTCCTCACACGACTCGCTGCAGGTTTTAACAGCAGAAAATTGAGAGCGAAGGCTTCCTCAGCTTGCCATGTTGCCCCTCTGGTTTGATGTACAGTAGCTTTTGGTGGAATTGGACTCCTTGTAAATTTAATCAGAATTGCATTCACCTGCCCTCACGTCTGAAAGTCAACAAATGGGAGCCCTTGCCCCATTACTCTTAAGTCATCACCCACAGCTTTCTTCTAAGCTCAGACGTTTGAAGCTGGTAGAAAAAGCACTTAAAAACTCCATTTTGTGTTTATCGTCCTCTCACAGATAAAGCTATGAACTGATGTAGCTGAGCATTAGAATGCAGCGGCCCACAAAGAGTGGTAGTTTATCTTGCTGACAGTGCCTGCTCTCCTCTCCGAAATCATTCATTAGATCTTGTCGTCTGCTGGATATTACACACACACTGTCTTGTACAAATCTTATTCGCAGCCCTCTACACAGAATGAAAACATACCTATAAGAATACACTACAGCTCAGTTATTGGAGTTAAAGCTTCTGTTTTTCTCTATGTTGCTTTAATTGTATTTATTTATTCTTTTACAAATTAATTTCATTCATATTTTGGTGCATGTGATTTTTCTGAATGGTTTGCTGGGAAAGCAGCAATTCATGGAGAAACTCGGTGCTGTCTTTATTGTTTTCCACCTCACTTGGAGCGCTGCATGTGCCACCGTGTCTACCTCACGTTCCTCCCACTGCATCTCTGCCCGTGGCAATCTGCTGCCGTGACATCCACAGGAGACGCAGCTGACTGTATGACGAGCGGACCCGTACTTTGACAGAAGCACTTCTCACTGATACACACAGGCAGCAGCACATACACAAATCCAAACATGCTCTGACATGTGGACACAAACACACGCGCAGTATCTGTCCGCTTTGCCCTGCCATGTCACAGAGTAGCCCAGGTGGGCATCTCTCAGGAGCACCATGGCCACTGGCTACTGTGCTTCTGATTGGGCCACCTCCTCTTAAACCCTGTGCTCATTGGTTGTTGGGTGTTATAGTTTGTCTCTATGGAAATGTGCTTTCGACTTTTGCATCCTCAGTAATTTTTACATAATCCTGCTTGATATAGGCAGCACATGTTAACTCATTCATAAACCCTGCTTGCTGGTTTCTATAAACGTTTTTAAAATATGTACATATATTCATAGAGCACATCACACATATTGCAAGGATTAATGGTCTTAATCTCAAGTCAACTCCATATTCTGCATATTTGGATGCATTTCACTATGTATTTGTGCATGGATACAGGCATGATTCTGTGTCAAATTCTACATCAAACTAAAGATGTCTTTATGTATCACCAGAGCTGTTAGAACCAAACGTTTCATTCTCCTCAAACGCTGTTCTACATTCATTCTCCAAGCATCTCTTCTAGCTAAGCTGCTTTTGTCTCTTGATCACATCTTTGTGCAGCTTTTTTTTTGTGTCCCTTCAAACAAAACACTCATTGACATTTATCAAAATATTATGTAATACAGGTTAACTTAAGCCTTGCAACGTGCTAAAGTTAGAATTACATTTTAGTGCTGGGCATGTATTTTTTTCATGTGGTTTAGCTTGGATATATGAGTATTCTGTCTGCCATGGGGTCTGGTAAGGAACCAGTGTGTCTGTTACAATAGCAAAGCAAAAATTCCTCCTTTTTCTAAGAAAACACTCCTCTGTTCTAATCCCTTAATTCTACAGGATGGCAGGAAAAGTAACCTGCCCTCCTTTGATCGCCCATCTCTCTCTCTCTGCCTTTTTTCTCCCTGCTTTCTAGTCCTCTCTCTCTTAGTTTCTTGTCATTCATCCCCCTCACCTATTGCTACTTATCCTTCAGTAAATCTCTGTCGTCCTACACTCACAATTTTTCTTCAGTGTTGTTTTTTCCTGTGCTTGATTTCTTCTTCTTTTCTAATCTTGTACTTTCCACCCCCACCCATCTCATCTTCTTTGATGTCTAACCAGTTTTCAACCTTCCCTCTATCACTCCACAGGGATGTGAGGCGCCTGGTGGTAGCCATGTCTAGAGCCAGACTGGGTCTGTACGTCTTTGCCCGGGTGTCGCTGTTCCAGAACTGCTTTGAGTTGACTCCCGCCTTCAACCAGCTGACTGCCAGGCCTCTACAGCTGCACATCAGACCGAATGAATACTACAACCAAGAACAGCCTGTGAGTACATATGCAAACCGGTACACAACACATTTTTTTTTCCCTTACATGTTCTACACTCAGCTTCCATAGCATGTTGTGCTCTATGCCCCCACATGTGACTGCTGCCTCTAATCCTGACTCTATATTCTGAATGGAATCTATATTCCCCTTGGTCTTCTCTAGTCCTAAATCTTATTGTAGCTTTACCCACAGGCCCCTGTCTGTTAACAGCATTCTGAAGGGGCCATCTGTTAGCTTGGGAAACACAGGTCTGGCTGTAATTAACCCCTGAAGGTCAGAAGGCAAAACGTCTCTCCCAAATCCCACCAGGCCAGTGTGAGATGACTGTTGTCTGACTGCGTGTGGCAACAGGGGCGTCTGAAATTCCCCAAAGCCTCTGACACTTCCTCTCATTCTAGTGTGTTGGTTCCCATGAGGGACAGCTCTTTTGGTCACGCGTATGTGACCCCTGCATATCTGTCTATCTGGAGTCAGTAAGCCCCTGCTGCATGCACACAAAGATATGAATACAGATTTTGTATGATAATGCATAAAAATTATGATAGGCTGCTTTATAGGACTGATTCAAGGGCAGATTAAAAAAAAAGAAAAAAATAATACTGCAGCTTAATGCACCGTATGAATATATACATTTTACAGCTCTGTTGAACAGTATCGGACAAATGGTAAAACATTATTTCTAATTACACACAGCCATTGGGAAGAACATGAAAGCACTTCCTTCTTGATAGATCGACAGCGATAAATTCACACACAGTTAAGTTTTACAATGCTGGAGCCCTCAGTGCTCTCAGGTTCACATGGTGCTACAGCGAGCATTATCTCTATATTGAGGAGGCAACAGCCCAGGAAAATGAATATTCTGCTTTCTTAACTCCTCCGTTTAGGGTTTTTACCGCATGTCTTTCTGCATCGTAATGTTACCAAACTACAAACTTCACATCCCCAGCTCCTTGTGATTTTGTGACTATTTATAGTTGGCAGCAAGTAGGAAATTTGCATCCAATTAAAAGCAGGTAGTGTTGTGTAATTAAATTTCCCTTCATATTTTTCCTCAGATCTTGAATTTACACGGGAGTGCCTTAAGAATTCCTGCTACAAGACCAATGCATTTCTTCATGAACTTGCATTCAACACGGACAATGTTTCACTTCATGTCTAATTTTTTTCTGTTCAGAGAGATGCTTCCGGTCAGCCAAACCAAATTGTCAAGAACATGCCAGAGATGGCCAACCTGGTGTACAATATGTACATGCACATGATCCGGACCTCGCAGAACTACAGACAGGTAAGGATAATAATACTGCTGTATTTTACTGAGCATTCAAAAAAAAAAAAAAAAAAAAAAAACACCAGTCCAGATACTGTTGATGTCTCTCAGTACTACAGTAAGTACTACACTTGAATCTATGGTGGCTCCTTTTCTGTGATACATCTGAGACAATTTAAAATTGATATTGTACTGCTTACACATATACACATAGCTAGACACTAAAATGTCATCAAATGTCTTTAATCCCTGTTATAATAAGCATTGTTAGTTATGCATGTGGAGAATTGACAGGCCACAAAACTAGCATATTACCTACAGGCTGCTATTATTTCTAATCTGTACATTTAGGCTCACACATTGGTTGTTGTGCTAACTTAATATGCCTAGATTTGATCTTTTTTGGATGACTGTTAATATTAAAATTAAAGATGGAAATATTTTTCCCTCACATTTTTGTTTTTTTTTCTTCCTGTATGTGCAGCAGCAGCAGAACCTGGCTCTGCCTCCACAACAGACCAAGACAGAAGCTGTAGTCCAGAAAGAAGCAACTAGCTCTGGGGATCCACAGGAAGAAACCCCCATGGAGCAGGAAAACCCAGAAGGAGAGGCAAGCATGGAGCCAAACTCAGAGGACATAACTCAGACAGAAGGAAACCAGGAAACTGTGGATCACACTAAGATGCCAGAACATCCTGGCAGAGACAGTGACAGTGATGGCGAGGACAGCGGGGAGGAGCAGTAGAGTGTTCTTCATGTAGCTCATATTGGACCCACTGTCTCATTAAGGA
The DNA here is from genome assembly GCA_014773175.1 of Lucifuga dentata. Lineage (NCBI taxonomy): Eukaryota > Metazoa > Chordata > Actinopteri > Ophidiiformes > Bythitidae > Lucifuga > Lucifuga dentata. The sequence goes on from VXCM01000828.1 coordinate 68,102, forward strand.
CCCTGTGGACTGTCCCTCTGATAAATGTTTAGTTTTGTTTTCTACTGAAGCCATGAACATGCAGGCAGAACCCTGAGGATAGTTATTTTCTAAAAAAAAAAAAAAAAAAAAAAAACAACTTGATTTTGTAACATTGCTATTTTTTATTAAAACAGTGAATTCTTCCCTTTAATTCTTGTCTGTCAGTAATTGTATTACATGAAGAGCATGTAATACTCTTCAGGACACTTTAATCTCTTTTTACACAGACAAATACAACATACGGCCATTCAGTTAAAGCTTTGTTAAAATCTCTCTGTCATGATACTTCCATCCATTCAACTGCTTCCCTCTTCCTCTTTAAACACAACAGAAATCTCACGATCTGATTGGTTCAGCCTGTACCAGATAGACCAGCTGGAACTAAGCTGCATTTGTAGGTCAGTGCCTCGGCCCAAGGGTCACTGTCACTGGGGATTTGAACCTGCACTCTGGACCTACAATCATTCAACCAACATGCCTTAAATCCTCCATTCATAACTTAGTGTGCAGTACTAACAGCACAGAGTTCTGCAGAATCCTTCATATGTTCCAGATCAGTGTTTGACCAATTTAGAGCCCGGCTGATAGTAGATTTCTGAAACCAACTTTATATTGATATTTGATATTTACATAAAAAAAAAAAAAAAAAAAAAACTGTCAAGAATCCCTCAAATTTGATCATTTGTCATGAAATGTTGACAACTGCAGCACAGACAGAGCAAGGATGTTTTTACTTTATTATCAAAGATGACAGTTCAATTCACTTTCAGTTATCAAATAATAATCCCAAAGTTTGAATTTAAAATTCAGTTTAACCACATTGCACTGTGGGAGGGAAGCCAGCTAGACAGGCAGCAGACACCACCATGCTAGGGCATCATCAGGGTCATGGAAGCCACATGACAGCCAGTTGGATGGACTCGGTCCTGAAGCTCGGTCACGCCAAGCTCCAGGACCCCAACACTCACACGAGTGTGAGGAGGGTCCACATATCCAAAAACCGAATTAGCAAGATGTGTATGGGAAACGGTGATTAATACAAGTCGTGAGAATGGAAAAAGCCTGAGAGATAAATGGTCAGCCCCATCCACCTGGCTACACTCACACTGCTGACCTAGCATCGACACAGGCTGGCTTTTCACTATCCCACACCACAGACACCACGCCTACCTCCTGTTGGATGGAGGGTTATGCTCATTCAAAATGTAACGAGAATAGGTGGGTTTTGAGTCGGGAATATAGGATATTTAGAGACTTGAGTTTCCTATTTTGCATATCTGATAACATTTATAGCAATACCAATTTATCTGATGGATTAATACTGCACAAATAATATCGATTGGCCAATATATCAGCCATTTAGATATTGTACTGACATAAAAAAAAAGCAAAGTTCCAGCTTGGGCCTTAATTAATTTCAACACAGATCAGCTTACTGTGAAGAGGTAAAAGAGTCTACAGCCTACAGGTAGAAACACAGACTGAAAATCTTTTCATTATCATGCACCAAAGGTTGGCTGTTTCTACAAAATACCTCAAGCAGGCTTGTCCATGCCACCTCCAACACCCATCACACACACACACACACACACACTGAAAGAATGGGTCAGTTGCACAGCTGCTCTCTCCTGGACCAGTCTAAATACCTGATGGATAGCCATGTGTTGATGGATACGGAGAGACGTGCACTACATTTAGCCAACATGGAGCCATGTAAGGTCAACTTTTCTTTAGCAGCAGAGAAATAAGAAAATAAGGATTAGAATGAGAGGTTAGAAAAAATATAATCTCAGTTGTTTCTTACAGGCTGCATCTGTCAGTAATTGACAGACATGGCATAGATCCTACAAGACATTACATCTCATAATCCTGAAATATGTAACTGAATTAACATTATAATAGACCTGTAAAGAACTATAACCTAGATTCCTCTAAGCTATGCTGAGCACATGACAGCAGCCACTTTTTCCTCAAGTCACATGCATGTCTGCATTGGGTAATATCCTCCCTTTCTGCTTTCTGCCAGCTGGCCTGTTGAGCATTCAGCTGACTGTGGAACCTTGTTGGAGTAAATGAGTTAAGCGGTGGGCAGTGGCCACTGCTCACACACATCTCTGGAAGTCTTGAGCAGGATTTAGGAGCCTGGAAGAAAAAGCCAGAAGAAAGAAGGAAACCAGACACTCGCTTCCTGCTAAACCCTTTTCTGCTGAAGGTGAACATGTCTTTTATACTCACACAACAGGTATTTCTTAGGTTAATTGCTACTTTGCAAATGCTCACCTCTAACCATTTGCTATGGGCTGAGACTAATAGCATGCAATAAAAACTGATATACATTTGTTCATGATTACAGCTTGTACATTCACTGTAAGATCATTTAGTGCAGAAAAATGTCTTATGCTGCAGATGTAATGACTATGAAAGACAAAAGACAGTGAACCAAAAGCAGACATTGAGCTTTATGATAGGTTATCTGTTGTTTGCAGTGTTTTCAGTACTTTCAAAATGAAATTTAGGCATGCATCTGACATTCAGAGAGACTTACAAAAAGTAGGAAGAAGAATTTAAGGTTTTTGACAGAAATGAAAGTCTGTTTTCTTTGCTGAGCCATGTTATTCTGCACTGAAATTATAACACAGTTCAATGGCTGTAATTCCACTGTGAATGCGATGATGTCTCCCAAAAGGATGGGTTGCACTCGCGCTAAATTATTGCCAAAATAGTAGTGACATCAAAACAGGAAATTACACATTACAGTAAACAGAAGTGCTGGGAGAAAAGAAGGAACTGACCACTGTCTCTTTAAGATATAACACACTGTCTCTTTAAGATACAACAGGATTAGGAACTCACTGACAGCATTATCACACTCATAAAATCATCACAATGTAAACTTTAAAGGATGCATGCATATATGGTTTATATGGTATATTTCTGACAACCAATTTCCAAAAAATAAACCTGTATTTTAATTTTCCTGTTATTTTTTCAAATCACTTAGTCTTTCAAAATCAAATGTTAAGGTCATACACCCACCGTAAAATTCAATGTTTCACCTTCTAACACTTATGCACAATTGTAGAAGGGACGGTTGTTTTAATTTCTTTGTAAAAGTCGTTTTCTCCGTGGGACTATATTCCCTGGTGGAGACATACATTGACTTCTGTGCAGCTCCATGTTAGATTGGTTAAATAACGTTATTTCGACAAAAAACAAAACAAAACAAAAAAAAAACCCTAATAGACATGTTCCTGTGATGATTACGTATCTCAAATGTGTTTCAAGTCTCTACTTGTTGATGTTAATAGCATACTGGAATGAACTGAAACCAATGGTTGTCTGGAAGGTAGCAAAAACAATCTAAAATTTACCACTAAAGTAACATATTTGGGAAACGGTTGTCAGTAACATAACCTGTATGTGGATTGTGATCAGGCTCAAACATGCACAATTGTCAGTATGGTCCTTTAAGGCTGGGCTTCAAGGCAGATTTTACTACAGTAACATTTACAGTTTTCCCACTTATTTTAATGTTAAGTTTTGTGGGGGGGAAATGAGATTCCACTCTGCATAGTCTCCACATCTCCACAGAAAATCATCAGGTAGCACAGGATTCATTCTAATTAGCAGTTTTTCATCACAGATATCACAACAAGCATTCTTACAACCCCAAATAGCAGCACACCATCCTCCTGCCCACTGTTTATAATCAACGCTGACAGATAAAGTAATGCTCATTATCAAAGTTATGCATGATCTCTGCTGATCTGCTGGTAGTGAGTGACTCGTGTCACGGCCCGAGCCTCAGTGGGGTATAAGAGGGCGAACTGCTGACCTCATCAGCCAGACAGGCGTGATGGTTATTGCTTGATGTTGCCAGCTTATCATGCTTTGTCAAGGCCACTGCTTAATCCCGACAAGTACATCTAGATCATCAATCAGGCACATTTCAATCTGATAATCTCACATCATCACTGGAGTGGCATGGCCCAGCACTGCAACACTCTATCTGATACTATTGTAATAACTGTTGTGTACAAATTTCCCACTTTGATCATTTTCAGTCATGTGCATCAATCTGCTTAACTTCATTTGGCTCTAAGAATCATGGTGATGTCCTCTTGTGGTAAAATGTCAAGCACTTTCAACCTCCTCTCTTTCTCCAGTCTAGTATGGCCAGTTGCGGGTCATGTTTCTGGTGTATCATCTGGCTGGTGATTCTGCTGTGCTTGGGTTGGCCCCTCAGCATCACACTGGGGGGTCTCTACGGTCTCCTAAGCCCCCTCACAACCTGCATGGGCATGGACCAACTCTCTGACCTACTCCTACAGGGGGCCAACGTGGGTCGAAGGTGTGCACAGAACATGAGATTCGGCAAGCCCTTGTGCTGAGATCTAGTCTGAGCAGACAACACATGGGCCCGAGACAAGACTGTTGCTCATCTACAGAAAGTGTATTACTCCACATTTTATGTGGAAATGTCCTGAGATTTTTGGCATGCAGACTACAGTGAAAAACTTTTGCAACTTACTTTATTAACAAAAAAAAAAAAAAAAAAAAATGCCCACAAGGTCTGGAAAATGGATTCTTCCAGTTCTTTTAATATGTAATTAACCATGAATTTTAAATTTAGAAGGGTTCGTCTGGAAGGAAATAGGCTTTGTGTTCATGGTCTGTGTTTGCTCTTTAATTCATGATGACACTGTGTGGAAGAGATAAGACTGAAAATAGCAATTTAACAATGGAAATGCTTAGACTTGTAAATGACTGTAAGGAAAATTATAATGCGATTAAAACTGCTTTGAACTTGTCCTCTATGTTTGTTGACTGATTTGTTGTATACGGTGCTCTTCGGCAGAAAATCCATGTTGTGATATTTTAAGGTGAAGGTAAATGGTAAAGTCCCTGATCCGCATAACTCAAATGTCTTTAGATACACACCAACAGGTGGAAAGTTTCCATGGCTGTGAAACAGTGAAAAGTTGGGTCTCAATCATTATTTTGGTTAGTTTGAAAACTCAGTGTTATATTTATATTAACTCAGTTTAGTTAAATTACTTATTGGAGTTTTTAAAAGGAAACTCAGAATCAACACTGATTTGTATTAAGCCCATGAGTTGCAAATAACACATTTAGATATTTCCTGTTAAAATTTTGAAGATTCTTTCTGTTGATGAAAAAGCACATTAAAGCATTAATACTTCTTGGTCCATCACTTGCATTAATTTTAGATTACAGTTAACACTGATGGTGGCAAAAGGATCGAGAAGGGCACTCAGAGTGCAATTTTTGGATTTTTAGTAAAAGTGTTGAAAAGATTCTTAATAAAATTTACAAATTTTCTGTTTGAAAATTTAAAAATAAATAATTGTTTAAATTCATTTCATTTTTATTTAAAATTGACTATTTTGAAAGTACAATTTAAAAAATTTTCTTAGCAAAATTTAATTGTTTTGAGTAAATTTCTAAAAATTTAGCAAATTTGTAAAGTAAAATTTAAATTTTAAAAACTTTTGAGTAACATTTGCTAAATTTCCTTAGCAAAATATACTATTTTTGAATGCAAGTGACATGTTTTGAGTAAAATTCAATTTTTTTAGCAAAATTTTATAAACTTTAAGTAAAATTTACAATTCTTTAGTAAAATATACTAACTTTTAGAGTACAATTTAATACCTTTTCTAAGAAAAACTGACTATTTTTAAGTACAATTTAATAAATTTTGTAAGCAAAATTGACAATTTCTTTGAGTACAATTTACTTTTATTCCATAAAATTTTTCAAACCCATTAAATCTTTAGAGTAAAGTTTAATTGTTGTTGTTTCAGTAAAATATACAAAATGTTTTGAGTAAAATTTAGATTTTGGGGTAAAATGTCCTAAATTTTTGGAGTAAAATTTACTAATTCTTTCAGTAAAATATAATCACTATTTTGTATATAGTCTGCCACATTTTCTTAGCAAATTTACAATTATTTTGAATGACAGGTACTGTTTGTACCATTGTACAATTTACAGGTAAATTTTAATAAAATCTTTTAGTAAAGTTTCACACTTTTTTTTTTAGTATAATTTAGATCCACACAAGATCCACACAATGTGGATTTACAACCACCAGCTTTAAGATGCTTTGAAGAAACTGAATAAAATTTTCTAAGTGTGTAGTGGTTGTGGTGGGAGATGATACAAATCTCACTAGCAGCAATCTGTGTTAGCCAAGTGGGCTAGTGACTTAAAGGCTGCAGATCTGATCTCCAGAGTGTTTAAAGAGCTCAAGTTCTGGCTTTAAGGTTTGGGCCCTTTCAAGCAAAACAAAGTAAAGATTTAAAAGCTCAGACAAAAATGTTCTGAGGAAGTTCAGTCTTAGCTTAAAGATCTCCAAAGCTGCACTTTTGGCATTGTTGATTCAAGCCTGATGAAGTTATTACATTTTGAAGCCAAAATGTCAGTGAGGAGTTTTCTACATGAAGGAGTCAACACAGAAAAAAAGAAAAAAAAAAAAAGGGGGGGAATCGACAGACACTGGATTTGTCCCGACAACATGAGGTAATTTGTTAAAGTCCCTCTTCAAAAACATAACTACACCATGAAGGTGGGTCAGGAAGAAGGAAGGAAGGAAGGAAGGAAGAAGAAGAAGAAGAAGAAGAAGAAGAAGAAGAAGAAGAGAAATTTTTAAAAAAAACATAAAGGCCTTTAAAAAGTGGGCTGTCTAAATTACACTTTTATGTATCATAACTTAAGTGAATAATTTTACTATTTTATTTTACTTTGTCTCTTAATTACCTCTTTATTTTAATCGTCATGTTTCCCCTAATTAATCAAGCTGTCACAATGTCCTCCACGATCATAATAAAACTTTAACTTTGACTTTAATTGTAGGTCTGTATTGTTATAGCATGCAGTATTTCATAGGATGATCAGTTTATTTTTATTTCTATAACTTTTGGGGCAAGTTGGTAGTTTCAACCTCTGTGACTCAATGGTGTGCGCTCTGAGCGATCATGACAAATAGGGAAGGGGACGCTTGTGCTTGACCAAACACTTTAGAGGAATATAAATTACCATTTTCATCTGGCACATACTAATTTAGTAACCTTAAGTCACCTTTCACCTCATTCCACCTCATTCAACCTGAAATCAGCCTGCAAGCAGCCTTTCTGATTCCCTCTGAATGCTTCAAAATATGGAAAAATAATACAGTTCACAGTTTTTGCCTTCTTCAGCTTGAGTTTCAAAAAGCTGAAAAAATCCACTTCTTTCGTCTCTTTTACTTTTATCTTTTAACACAAGTTTGAAGCAGGATGTGAGACCAGCAGAAACACATGAAAGAGAAAAACAGTTCAAAAGAGTTCCCACAGTAGCACAGGAGGTCCTCAGAGCAGAAACTGTATAACACACGGGTATAAAGCTGAATGATACCGTGGGAATGCTGAATTTATTGATCCCCATAGGAAAATTGTTCTTTGAGGCTGGTACGGTGGATACTTACTCTAGGAACAGCTCTACTCATTTCACCATGTTACCTTTAAATGTATATTGCAGTGAAAGCAACATGTTTGAACTAGAAGTCTACATTTTCTGAAGAAAATATAATGTGTGCTTGCCCCTTGCCGAGACTTCCTGCACTTCTGTGTATGTGTGTGTGAGCACACGCATGCACATCCATGTATGTGTCTGCTAGGTCTGTTTGCTGTACCTCCCACAGTTTCTAAGATACAGATGCTTAAACAGAATGTCTCCCACACAGCTGTCAGTGAAGTGATGTCTGTTTAAGAGCGGGGGAGGGGTCAGAATGTCTGATCTCCCCATGCACTTTTCAAAGGGAAAAAATCATGTAATTTTTTTCAAAAATCAACTGTGGTTGTTAGACCACAGGTCGACTGATGACTCATTTTTTGCACACATCTCGACTGCACGTCCACCAAGTTTGGTAACAATAGACAAATTTGTTTATGAGATATAGCAGAGGCACGGCTCACTTGTTGAATGAGCTACACCCAATCAGCCAATTGGCAGCCAACTGTAGGAAAATAAGAGATATCAAACAAGATCAAATGGGACTTTTGTTTTGCGTTGTTCCAGAGATTATACATGTCAATTTAACTAAAAATGTAGGAGTAGTTACAAAAAAATTGTTTTGGAAAATATAATACATATAATTACTAATAGGATCAGTTATTATCGTGTAAATCCATTTAAAGTGTCTGAATTTGTGACAGACTATCAGGAAGCAAAGGCTATTCAGATGATTCAACTCTTCTGTACAAGGTATCTGAATATTTTGCATCTATATTTAAAAAGTCAAAAATTCTCAGTTTTGACTGGCCTTCTCAGCTCAAAATAGCTCTGGATTCAATACTTAAAACAACCCGTTTAAATGCTCTTATTGAGCAGCCTACCTACAAAATCCAGGCAGACGTCTACTTTGTAGCTTATTCAAATGTGATTTATGAATATTCCATTTTCAATCCAAAGCACTTTTAACCTCTTTTCTATCTCTGTTCACTGATACACACAGTCACAATTTTAAATATGAGTTTTAATCCCAGACAAAATACTTACAAAAAAAAAAAAATTAATAAATAGAATGCCCACATCCCCAACTCGTGTTGTAATATTTATGCGTGTCATATGAAGCCTGGTTAGATCGTTTACTGTCTGCCCAGCTCTGCTCCCAAAAATCCAGAGGATAGAAACTACAAGCCTGAAAAACTGCCAGCGTATAGCTTCTAAATATATATCTAATGAAAGTTTAGGAAAATTCATTAAAAATGTGTTTTTTTTAAGAAGTTGCCGATGCAGCTTTAATTTTGTCAGCTATTTTTACATTTAGTCTTAGTCTTAGTCCTGAGATTCAAAGTCCTGTGAGTTTTAATCAGATTTAGTCAACTTCATCCATTGTAGGATGAAGCTGACATTAGGACGGGAACGCCAGCGCACGTTTGTCGCCGCACCTCCTGCGTTTGTTCATTTGTTTTTGTTTCATTTTGTTTTCCTGTGCAATGTTTTTTTTTTTTGTTTTTTTTTTGTTTTTTTGCTATATTCCAGTTTGGGAACGGTAATTATTTTATAAACATTTTGTGAACTCGTTGCTCTGTGAGTGTTCTTTACTGGAGGGACTTTTTCTTTTTCCTGCTGAGCTGCTGACTTTACTGACTCGAGCTGCTTGACGTTAGATTTTCACATCAACTAGCTTCTTCTCACTCAGTATTTCCGAGTCAAATTGCCAAATTTTCCCCAAAACAACATATTTCATGTCTTCTTTCTGTTGTGGCCTTTGTTTGACCACAACGCTCACCATAGATAAAGAACAAAGTGCTTTCCTCTTTCATCCATACTGACAAATTTTTGATGAACAATTCAAATGTTTCATTTCAGCATACAGATACACTTCTATATATGTGCACATTATCGATTCAGGTACAAAACCTTTCCTGTACCGAGCAAATGACTTCCCCTCAGGGTTCTTTAAAAGGTTTTTGTTCTCTGTTTATAATGTGAAATTCTTATTGAAAATCAATACGTTTTTGTACTGGTCTGTTTTGTCCTTATTATCTCATCTCTCCCCTGCTGAATAATGAGGCTGATCTCCTGAGGGATTCTGGGTAGGATGAGAGGAATCGTGCCACAATGATTTAATCTCAGTACAGCTAAAGTGGAAGTCGTGGTAGGAGACTGTTTGAGGAGCCTCTAGGTGTATAAACCAAGCATGGATGTGAGCCGAGTACAAAAATGTAAAATATAAATATATAAAAAATATAAATATAATATATAAATATAAAAAAATTGTACAGGTTAATACACACACATATATACAGTATATATGTGTATATGTATATACACACACACACACACTATCGCTCAAAAGTTTAGAATCCTTTGTTGTTTAAGTAGTTCTTGCTATTTTATTCAATAATAGTTTGTTTTTAAATTATATCAAACAAACACCATATTTTAAGATGTTTTATTTAGTATTTCAAATATTTGGGGGAAAAAAGTTTTTAAAGGATAACACTATTTTATTTCTCATCAAAGTATCCACAGTGAGATTTAATCACTGCTTTGCAAATATTAGGCATTCAGTTTATAGAGCATTACGGAATGATCTAAACTTTCCTAATAATCACATACAGCTTATCTTTTTTTTTTTTTCACACATACAGCTTATCTTTTTTTTCACATATAGCTTCTCTAAATGAATATGGAATCATTTACAACTCATGTAATGATTCTGGACAATTGTAAAAAGGCCTTCATTTTTTATTTTATTTTATTTTTTTACAGCTTCTTGCAAATTATTTTAAATTTATGTAGGTGCATTATACTAACAGACATAGTAGAATAATTTTATACACACATACATATGAAACAAAACTAGTTTTCCATTACTGGAAACATTGATTCTATGTGAAATTCACTAGTGATTCTAAACTTTTGAGTGGTCATTTATATATATAATCTACTAAAAGATATATGGTCCTAAGCTGTAGACAGTACATCACACTAAAGACTTAAAGTGGCAAAAGCAACCATATTACCTTTATAAAAATGCATATTTTTGACAATCAATCACATCAAAAGCAATTTTTCCACCTTTCCTCTTGACTGTAACAGTGCTGCTCCCTATAGATGGACTCACTAGCAAAACTGTGGTCATAAAGCTTAGGAATATTTGAATACTGGGGCAAAAAGATGCTTAAAGCACACCGCAACCTACCACTCATTATGTAAGACCAAAACAAAGAGTCACAGAGTGAAGGGTTATGGCTTGGGGTCAGGTGACAGCAGCATATGATTCATGGCTCGCTGTGCCCTTTTGTCTTGCCTTCCTTGTGGGACCATCCACCGCTCTCAGCCAGTGTTATTTTACAGCCTTCAGAGCTTTCTCTCTTTCATGTAAACTGGCAATGTCACTTTCTATGTCTTGTTTTTTTCCTCCGTGCAGCAAAAAAGAAAGAATACTGCATGTCACAACAAGACATATTCTGTATTCTAATTGTTTTGATGTTGGATGAAACAAGGATGATAAACAATGCTTTCTATTTATCTGCAAATGTTTGGAATACAGAAGAATAGATTTATTTGACTATTATTTCATAAATGCTAACTGTTAGTGGTTTATGTTTTAGGCATGAACTGCAATAACTGTTGTTATGTTACTTGAGCCAAAGTAGTTTTCTTCATGTAAGATTTTTATTTGGCTGCATATTGTGTGAATTTTATCCTGCAAAAATTTAAAAATATAGAGTTTATGTTGTTAGTTCTTCACTACAGCACTTGAATGCACCACTAGGAAGCATTTTCAGACCACTCTGTGCTTTTTATTGAGCTTAAATGCTAAAATTAAGTAACTTTGAAAAAAAAACATGAATGCATGTCTTGTTCGCGATGATGGATTAGTTATCCCAAGAATGTTTCAAGTAACAAGAAGTTGATTTTAATAGCGTACCAGAATGAACTGAAACCAGTGGCGGTCTGGAAGGAATTAATTCTCTGTTCCAGTATTATGCTTCGGGAAATGATTGTCAGTAATGTTACATGTATGAAAACTGAATATATTAGGCTCAAACATGCAAAATGNAAATGATTGTCAGTAATGTTACATGTATGAAAACTGAATATATTAGGCTCAAACATGCAAAATGACAAGTATGGTCCTTTAAGATTTCCCTCTCACATGTCAATAACGTGCAAATGCAAACCAAGAGAGCATGATAAAAGCATGAATTTTAATAAAAAAAAATTTCCATATGTGGCGCTAAATACAGCATGATGCATAGCCAGCACATCAATAACCCAAAGGCTTCCAAGCACCTCATTATAATTATGGAAACTCATTGATTTTATGCAAATCAGATCTATAAATGTATTGACAGAAATATTCTCTCATTTGCCTAATGGTGATTCTAGCAATATTCTGTTGTTTCACCTTTATAAAATGATGCACAGGCAACATGACATACTATTTAAGCATTTTGAGCAGGGGAAACTCTTGCATTGTATTTAAGCAGGAGTGTCTGGGTTGCAGGAGTGGGTTTCCCCCTTTTGTTTGCTCAAATTTCAAATGTGGGGTTTGGAATTTCTGCTTCTAATAGTGTTTAACAGCTGCTGTCAACAGCTGTGTGGCACAAATGGTCTCTACATTTGGTACAGTATTTTTCTACACATGCCTCTCCATTCTAAAAGGAGATATTGTTTAGGAGCCCTTTCCAGAAACCAGAAACACAGTGGCAAATGGAATAGCTTATTCTTTAGATTAAGGGGGGGAAAGTTGTGGACTCCATCATGATCCATCTGACTTTACAGTACATCAGATCAGTATTTGGCTAATCAGACAGATGTAGATGTAGATGTACAAACAGTATTGTGACTGTACTCAGAGGATAAAAAAGAAGAAATTTGTGTTTCTCAGCTTTAATTGTATTGGTTCCGTTGAGGTAAAAAAAAAANAAAAAAAAAAAAAAAAAAGACATTTTATCTAGAAAAGCAGTATAATAATAGAGGAATGTTATGAAGTCATTTGAAGTTCTTTTAGCTCACTATAATCTCACTACTGAGAAACTCACTACAGGATAAGCCCATCACAGACGTGATACAAATCCTTATGTGGTAATATTAAAGTGATTTATTGGTGGGGGTGAAGATCAAAAGAAATCTTATAGAGAGTTTTGGTTGCACGGTCATTGTCTCTCTGCNCCCCCAGCCTCTGTCCTCCATACATGGGTGGCAGCCACAGATGTCCAAGCGGGAGTTCCCTCTCCTTGTCATGCCATTAATGGAGTTGCTGTTGTCAATGGGGCAATGGGCTACCAAATAAGGAGAAGGGGTCGCGCTGCACAGCCCCATCTCACAGACACTTGTCAGAGTATAAATTGGCCTGTCCTGACATTTCAGCACCCCTGGTTTACACACTCAAGATCCAGCGCCTGGTGCTGATCTGGTGAGTACACTGGCTGACCGAAGGAGGACCGAATAAGACCAACAAAGGGATTTATCAGAGGATGGATACAGGATTTTAACATGAATCACAGAGACTTTCATTTAACACTTCCATTTTGTCTAACCTCATGTCATCATCTAACTGGAACTGAAGTTTACCACCTCATCGACCTGCTTCTCTTTGTTTTTATTTTTTGTGGACTATGGATTGCAGTTGCCATGAAGTGCTGAAATGTATCTATTTTCATACCTCACCGTGCTAATTTTAACACTGCGGTAATATTATTGTAGTAATAAAAGACTTGAAATGCTAAGTTCATCCAATAACAAATTATCATTTCACTATAAGCCAAAACATAACACCATCTCCAGTGCTTTTTCTTCACAAAATGACCTTTAATGTGTTGTGTGTGTGTGTGTATGTGTGTGTGTGTGTGTGTNTGTGTGTGTGTGTGTGTGTGTGTGTGTGTGTGTGTGTGTGTGTCTGAGGATAAGGCAATGTTTTGGACCTAACAGTGCAAGTGTGTACTCGTGTGTGTTGCAGAGCTGACACCATGTGCGACGACGAAGAGACTACCGCCTTGGTGTGTGATAACGGCTCTGGCCTGGTCAAGGCTGGGTTCGCCGGAGATGACGCACCTCGTGCCGTCTTCCCTTCCATTGTTGGTCGTCCCCGTCACCAGGTAATGTAGACTAATAAATAAGCATGTTAATGTTTTTATGAGCATATTATAAATAAGGTGTTTTACAACCCCAACAACAGCAACAACAACAAAACATGGGACTTGAAATCAGGGGTAGATCGCTTGTGCATAATTACACATTTACAGTATTTCATTATCAGTGAGGATAACTGTCATTATTATACAATTATAGGATCTCGGGGAGCAATGTTTGCCCACCACATTGCTGATTCCCTGTCCTTTTATGTTGTCAGGGCGTCATGGTCGGTATGGGCCAGAAGGACTCTTACGTAGGTGATGAGGCCCAGAGCAAAAGAGGTATCCTGACCCTGAAGTACCCCATCGAGCACGGCATCATCACCAACTGGGATGACATGGAGAAGATCTGGCATCACACCTTCTACAATGAGCTGCGCGTTGCCCCAGAGGAGCACCCCACCCTTCTAACAGAAGCCCCTCTGAACCCCAAGGCCAACAGAGAAAAGATGACGCAGATCATGTTCGAGACTTTCAACGTCCCCGCAATGTACGTTGCCATCCAGGCCGTGCTGTCCCTGTACGCTTCTGGACGTACCACAGGTATGATAGATACCTCAACTGTGTGGTTTGTCAATTAACACATAACTGAATGAATTGATGATTTCTAACGTATTCATCATTATGCTCAGGTATCGTCCTGGACTCAGGTGATGGTGTGACCCACAATGTGCCAATCTATGAAGGTTACGCTCTTCCCCACGCCATCATGCGTCTGGACCTGGCTGGTCGTGACCTCACAGATTACTTAATGAAGATCCTGACTGAGCGTGGATACTCTTTTGTCACAACAGGTACATAGAGATTACAAAAACTTAAAAATCTTGGGCTGGCTGTAATGCATTATTCCTTGAAAAAAAAAGAACAATTCTAATGAGGAAAACAAAAGACAAGTCTGAAAAAATCAATATACCTGTATATGGATACTTTAAAATCTTTACATATTTCTGATGAGGTACCTTTGACTGACTTGACAACATAACAAATCCAATCTCTCCAGCTGAGCGTGAGATCGTGCGTGACATCAAGGAGAAGCTGTGCTACGTGGCCCTGGACTTTGAGAATGAGATGGCTACCGCCGCCTCCTCCTCTTCCCTGGAGAAGAGCTATGAGTTGCCCGATGGTCAGGTCATCACCATCGGCAACGAGCGTTTCCGCTGCCCAGAGACCCTCTTCCAGCCCTCATTCATTGGTGCGTAAAGACGAATGAAAATTAGATTTGGTTGTAGTGACACTAACCCATGAACTGTAGTCTTAAAAGTTTAGACGTAACTTTTCCAAATGTCTTAAAGTTAGTTTTTGAAAACAAAATTATTGCTGTTCAGATTATTCAGTTGTTATATCAGAATGATGATGACCTATCGTTTTTCTAGGAATAGAAGTGTTTACAGCTCGTATTAGTGGTTGGCTACCTCATGATGATCACCAACTGGAGGTCACAGTTTATCAACTTTATGATTTACCACTAAGTGACCGATAAGTAGGAGCCAGTCATCTAAATCAGAGGCTTATTGTTCACATTTAGGTGCAGCTGTAATGGGAGCTGTCTGTTTCAGCACCTGTCATGACAGCTGAGGGTGGTGTCACATGTACCCAGTGCTGGTGGACTTAAACCAACGCAATAACTTACTTGTATTTGCACAGGCATGGAATCTGCCGGAATTCACGAAACTACCTACAACAGCATCATGAAGTGTGACATTGACATCCGTAAGGATCTGTACGCCAACAACGTCCTGTCAGGCGGCACCACCATGTACCCTGGTATCGCTGACCGCATGCAGAAGGAGATCACTGCTTTGGCCCCCAGCACCATGAAGATTAAGGTAACTTTGACTTACTGAATATTATTATATATTAAAACACTTCTAAATGGCGGAGTCCAAAACTAAACAAATGCTACGTATTTGTGTTTAGATCATCGCCCCCCCTGAGAGGAAGTACTCTGTATGGATCGGAGGTNATGCTACGTATTTGTGTTTAGATCATCGCCCCCCCTGAGAGGAAGTACTCTGTATGGATCGGAGGTTCCATCCTCGCCTCTCTGTCCACCTTCCAGCAGATGTGGATCAGCAAACAGGAGTATGATGAGGCAGGCCCCTCCATCGTCCACAGGAAGTGCTTCTAAGCACCAGACTCTCCCCCACCCTCACTCCCTTTACTTTACCTTCTTATGTGCCAACAAATTTACTGCTCAAAAGTAGCAATTCATGTCAAATTATGTTTACACTCAAGTGCAATTTATATGTGGATATGTATAGGTTTATAAATAAAACAGACCTGGGATTTGCAACACACCACTCTCTTTCTTAATTTTGTTCTTGTTTTCTTTTAAAGATATAACTTACTCACTTATCTGTTTTTAGAATATAAGGTATAAATGGTTTGAGATTTCTAAGAAAAAATCCTTTCTCTCTCTCCCAGAAGGGATGAAGCTATGTCCTCTTGTTACCTGATAAATAAGTAAAGGTTATTAGAGATTTGAATTAGAAAAGATTACAGTGCGCAGAGAGGATAAGCCACCTCATGAGAAATTATCCTCACACACTTTGATTGAGTGAAAACACCACTGTCACATGATTGATAATCCCAGCCTTCAACAGCAGGTTGGACTAAACTCACACTACCTGTCTATACAGCAACTAGAAGAACTTCATACCCACATTTGGTAAAATTACATGCTATAGAGGACATAAACTGTAATTCTGAAGCCATTTTTTCACTTAAAACACACTCAGTGGTAACTATATCTTAAAATAGTGTCACAGCATACAATGATCTAATATTAGTACACACACGCACCGGCCTATAGTTGATCATATGTCAGAGCAGTACATAGGGCGGGGTCACATATTTTGCTTCTATTTTTAAACCTCCACACACAGAGACAGACACAAAGGCAGACAGACAGGCAGGCAGGCAGGCAGGCAGACAGGCTGCTTTGTAAAGCGATTAGCAACTCAGATGGTACTTTCACTCTGTCACTGTATCCACAGCATCATCTATGCCTGAGGTGGAAACAGCAGCTTTAACAGCCAGGCCAGTAGCCTGCAACTATCCCATGATGAGGGATACCTCTCTTCAAATAAATAAATAAATTTATATAATCCAGTCAGGTTACAGAGCAACAAGTTGTATTAAAATGAAACAACATTCAGAATAGGGTTTAGATCTCTGGATATTATCTTTCATGATTTAAAACACCGACTGACTCCTGAGCCCATGCAGCCCTGTCCTGGATGGTTATGTGGGCCACATGTGGTCCTGCATGGTAATAATACAGTCAGGGTTATGGGTTTGATTCCCAAAGGAGTGACCTATACAATATATGCACTAATAGTACTGTGTAGCACTTTGGATAAAAGCGTCCACCATAGTGTCCACTGAATGGCGCATGCTGTATACAATACTGAAATATTGAAATCAGAAGCCCTGGTCTCCTGGCTGCGGGCCACCGACCTGTCTGCACGTACGTGACGCAAGGGAGGGAGGGGGACACTACTTAAAGGCGGATTAAGGCTGGCAAGACATTAAATCCAACCTCCCTCCATCCAGACGCAGCGCGCAGCCCATCAACCTGATCTGTAGATCGAAAATAGGAGGGCTTATAGTAATCAGCCCTTCAGACTCCCATGACAAGGAAAAGTGTGGCGACGTCGTGGGAGCGCTCGGCACACACAGCGGGACGCTCACAGGCGCTGCGCCCTCAGCACAAAACCAACCAAATAGCGCACAGACAGGCAGAGAGAAACGGGGACGGCGGGCAGCATCCCCTGATGGATGCATTTTTTAACTAAAATCGGACGTTTTGGAGACTGATCCTGAGCAACGAGAGAAAAAGGGAAGCCGGGCGGAAAATAACGCGCATTTTCGGAGGGATTGGAACAGAGTGCCATTGTGCTCTCGTCTTCTCCGGATGATCAGAAATGGGGGAATGGACTATACTAGAGAGGCTCCTGGAGGCTGCTGTCCAGCAGCACTCTACTATGATAGGAAGGTAAGATAATAACAAAAATCAACAAGAACAAGAAGAAATGCAGCAGCCTCCAGGATCGTCTTTAGTATGGTTCCCAGTCCCCCGTTTCTGTGTTGTGTCTCAAGGATCCTCTTTAGCATGGTTCCCAGTCCTTCGTGTCTGTGTTGTGGATTTCCTTTCTTGGTTTTTGTGGTGTTCACAAATCCTACTTTCCTGTTTTTTCCTCCTGAAAGAGACAGCAAAGTAGTTCAGTTGAAAGCTATCTCTTCAGAGCCTGGGATGGTGCTGCAAACTCAATCACCCTAAACTACATTCAAATTCATATGTCATACATTTTCATGTCCATTCACCATTATTCGTTGTTCGGTGGTGAGTTTGAGTGGTGGCCGTGCACTTAAGGGTGACAGAGACAGAGAGAGAGAGAGAGAGAGAGAGAGAGAGAGAGAGAGAGAGAGAGAGAGTCGGTGTTATCACTCCTTTCCATTAACAAATCTCACACAAACACTCAAAACAAGGCAGATTGCTTATATGTCATTTCAGCCATCGATTTAAAAAGAAAAACACCATACACACACCCTGAGAGCAATTTGGATATATAATACACATACTAAGAAACGATCGCTATAGATCACATATTACACACAAGAGCGTCCAGGTTCAGCACCGGACAGCTCCTCAGATCCAGCACAAAAGAATTGGACTCTTAAGCGCAAAACGCCACCAAGGCAGCGCACAAGTGAACCACACTAACATCAATTAACACACATATTTATTTCCACACTTATTTTCACACTTTGTTTGTTTGCTTTCTTTTTAGGATCCTACTAACAGTGGTGGTCATCTTCCGGATTCTTATCGTAGCAATAGTTGGAGAGACTGTCTATGATGACGAGCAAACCATGTTTGTTTGTAACACCTTACAACCGGGCTGCAACCAGGCATGCTACGACAAGGCATTTCCCATTTCACATATTAGATATTGGGTTTTTCAAATCATCATGGTGTGCACCCCGAGTCTTTGTTTTATCACATACTCGGTGCATCAGTCGGCCAAGCAGAAGGAGCGGCGATACTCAACAGTCTATTTGACACTGGATAAGGATCAAGATTCCCTGAAGCGAGATGAGAGCAAAAAGATTAAAAACACCATTGTTAACGGAGTACTTCAGAACACAGAGAACTCCACTAAAGAAGCCGAGCCGGACTGTTTAGAAGTCAAAGAGATCCCTAATTCGGCCATGAGAACTACAAAGTCCAAAATGAGGCGCCAGGAGGGCATCTCCAGATTTTACATCATCCAGGTGGTTTTCAGAAACGCTCTGGAAATAGGCTTTTTGGTGGGTCAGTATTTCTTGTATGGATTCAACGTCCCGTCAGTGTACGAATGTGATCGCTACCCCTGCATAAAAGATGTCGAGTGTTACGTCTCCAGACCCACGGAGAAGACAGTGTTCCTGGTTTTCATGTTTGCTGTCAGTGGGTTTTGTGTGGTGCTGAACCTGGCAGAACTGAATCATTTGGGGTGGAGGAAAATCAAAACCGCCGTGCGAGGTGTGCAGGCTCGGAGGAAGTCCATTTATGAAATCAGAAACAAGGACTTGCCAAGAATGAGTGTGCCGAATTTTGGCCGCACTCAGTCCAGTGACTCTGCTTATGTGTAACGTGAGAGAGATGTAAAGATTGAAAAAATAATGATGGACATAATGGACAGCTCCGCACGCCTATATCGTGTCATGACTTAAGAGTGGGCAGATTTTTTTTTTTTTTTTTNTTTTTTTTTTTTTTTCTTTTTTGATTTGTTGGTCTTTTAAGGACTTCATGGCAAGCGTGGCTTACACGTTTGTTTACTTATTTATTATTGCACTGATGCAACTTTTTAGTGAAGTTTATACTCTGTAAAATGCTAAATGGAGACGTGTTAAGGTGTTCATGCACTCTGTGGGCTGTTCTGCTGTACTTGGAGAGTAAATGCAAATTGCACTAAGAGGTGAACACCCGAGAGCCTAATCTTACCCAAAATGTGCTACTGATGGTGTTTTTAAAACATGTTTTCAACCTTTTGACACCAACCTAATTAAATGGCAACATACACAGTGGTTAAAGGAAAATTTTACCATCCAGATTTATATATGCATAGATATATAAATCTTTAATAACTATGGTTCGACCTATTTGAAATACATCAGCGTCATTCATGTCTTTTGTTGCCTGTGTTGCACCACTGACCTTAACATATGTAACCATTCCATTGCTTTATAGCTGACTTGCAGAACAATATCTGGTGAATTTGCTGCAAACGCTAACGTCTGTGACTTCCTTAATTTATGACACACCAAAGCGCCCACTGCTTTTATTTGTGAAGTGTTTCCTTGCTTTTGTGTAATCAAGTGCCATACTTGTATATAAAAATAATATATATGTATACATATAAATATATAAATATATATAATAATCATCAAGAAGGCTGACTCCCTGCTTGGATTATGCTAAATGCCGCCCAATTTTTATTTGCTTTTAAATGTATTTGTTGTGATTTAAATGAAAAAGGATATACAGTTTCTCTATTTTATTTTGCAAATGACTGGAAAAGAAATGAAGTGCTAGTCTTTTTTATATACAAGAAGGAAATGTCTCTCCCCAATCAAAGCTGATCAAAACTGAAAATAGCACAAATTGACATTTTTATCAAAGAATGGGCAATAGGAATCTGCTCTGGTGCTACAGTTTTTCATAGAATGGTTTTAAATGTAGCCAAAACAGATCAGAAAAATCAAACATCTCTTTTTTCTGTCTAAAATAAAAGTGGGATTCATGTACACCAGAAATGTGTGAGCTGCAGTACTTTGTGTCTCCTTCTGTAGCTTGTGTTGACTGTCCTATTGTATATATATACAGTGTGAATTTTGCCTTGGTGCAGTGAAGACCTTAGCCACACCCACTCTATATAAAACCCCACTGCAGGACACACCTTGACAAGGATCTCATCACGCTCCTAATATTCCACTGCAATGTGTTACCAGATTGATGCTGCCTTCATACGATACATCGATATGTGTGGCCCATAACAGAAAAGCCTTATAACAAACTCCTATCTATACGGCATGCATCAAATCAAACATTACCCTCAGCCCTTACAGTGAGCTTTACATTTACAGGGCATCACTGTGAACTTTGCTTGTAACTTTGACCAGAGAAGAGAGAGAGAAAGAAAGAGAGACTTGACTGCAGGAATAACAAAAAGCTGATCATCATTCTGAATACTGTGGGAGCTGCCCTTTCTGGTGCTCTGTCCATCCCTTCTTTTCTTGTTTAAAGAAAGGATACATGAAACCTGCTCTCAGTGGAGGGGAAGGTTGTGTGTTCCTTGTGAAGGTTATTTAGAAAAAAAGTGGAAAGAAAAAACAAAGCTGAACTATATGCACACGAGGGAAAGAAAGTGATAAAGATTTAAGNGAGAGAGAGAGAGAGAGAGAAATATTTGGTGCTGACCACTGCAGGTGATCTGGGGAGGGCTGGGTGCCTCATGATACCCCTGCCAGGATGACTCTGCAAAGTGAGAGAAATCAAGGAGCAGTGGCCCCGGCACATCCATCTCCAACTCAGCAGGGACTTGAGGTTTCTTCCTACCTCATGAACTTAAAAAAGAAGAACTGAAGGAAGAAAAGCAATTTGTCAACTTCCTTCGATGCAATGCAGTGCAAACCTTTGTGCCACTTTGTATTCCTGGCTTTTTTTATTTCTGCTCATTTGTCTCTTTTTTTTTAGGCATTCAGTTACTCCTTAAATGTCTGAATGTCAACCCCATAAGGAAATAAATAATAAGCTTCAACATTCACTTTAAGGCTCTACTGACAGGAAAAAAAAAAAAAAAAAAAAAAAAAAAAAACTAATGCATGATAGCAACAAAAGAGAAAAAAAAATCTGCAATATATCCTGTACATTTATTGTAAACTGAGTTGTAATGGATATAACTACCTGATGCTGACTTGATACTTTTATTTGCCTGCAAGATTCAACTAATTTGCAAAATTCAGGAAATTATTGGGTTACATATGAAATTAATTATGCATGGTGCAATGAATTCACATCATGCATGTGTTTGAAGGTTCCGTACAGATTACACTATACCTGTGTGTCGGTGCCCTTTGTTGCAGGCTACAGCTTTTATCTGGCAGTACGATTAATCAAAATGGCACTTCACAACTTCACACATTTAAGATAATGAAAGCATACATTGAGAGAGATGGAGAGATGATGTAAGCATCTATGTATCTACTGGCCTGACCCACCCTGACAACTGCAGCAGAGCACACCAAGGCTGCACGCGAGCTATTTTAAGACCGCGAGGCAAACAATGCAAGAACACCACCAATTTCATGTGATGCAGGTGCTTAGGGTAAAGGCAGGGGTTTCTTAGAGCCATATTTTCTCCCTTAACCTGAGTCATCGACAAAAATACACCTTAATATTAAAGGAGAGGTCTTCTTCCTGGATACGGTGCAGAGAGGGGAAGGCGCTCAGCTCATAAAAGAGCTGGTTTTTATGAGCATTAAGGGCCATTTCACTGGAACTCTATTACTCTTGATTGAAGAAAAAAGTCTCAAAAGAAATCTATATCCTGCATATAAGTCATAGCTCTTACTATTTCAGTCATTTTAAGATTCTTTTTCTGGGCTTGGTGTGTAAGTGTAAAAAATCATATGAAATAATGTGGAATTAAATTATTCCATATAAGCAAAGAAAGCACAGAAATGTACCTCTTTAAACATGAACACAAGACAGAAATACAGAAATTTCATATGTACTCAGAACTGTCATGTAGAAACCACTTTAAAGACAGGTCTTATGAGTATAATGTAGAGGCATTTCTCAGGTCAGCAGATGAGTCCAGATGAGTTAAACCTAACTTCTTTATCTGTCGTTTTCACTATTTTTTTCACTCACTACTATATACAGTTTAAATAATTATAAGCCTAATTTATTAAGGAAGTTTATTCAAAGTAAATTTCAATCAGGAATCCTTAAAACATTTCAAATTATACACGAGAGCATTACTGCTAAGATGCAGATCAGTGGTTCCTAAACATTTCTATGTTGCATTATCTAATAGTTTCATTCTTTAGGTCACAGACCTCAAAAAGAAACAATGTGGCTGAAGGAACCTAATTGTTCCTTAGATTTAGATCAAAACAGACCTTTATCATCCCCTCACTGCCTTAGCTTTAAAAGAATGATGTATTTCTAAAACTAAGTCTTAAACTACTCTTCATCTTGCTGGGAAGCCCTTTGATGCTACCTTAAGCACCCAGAGGGTCCTGAATCTTCACTTTGTTAAAGCAGTGTGGAAGTAAGGCTTGTCATAATGACGATTTAAAGTGTGTGATTAAATGCTAGAGATCACCATTTAAAATTTAAATTAAATATTAAATAGGATTTATAAAGGTAAATCTAACATTAAACATTAAACTTGACATTATTTTGAGGTTGTCTTTTGTCTTGGTAAACACGGTGACAGTTTAGCTACAGGTTTCATTTTGTTTAAAGGAGGAGTGAGTCAGTAGTTTGGGGTCTCATGAGAGGATTCACTTCACCAAAGTTATGGTTTCCTAAATTCCTCATGAGAAGGATAAAAGAAATATGTCCTTTAATCATTTGATCCGTTCTGCCAGTGGTTTGGAATTGCAGATGTGATGAAGCCTGATCAGGGTGTTTTTAATTTGAGGGACAAGGCAGAAATGAGCGATGGAGCTGTAGCTCTGACATCTTCATTAACAATCATGGCCACCACCTTCCATCATACTGACAGCTACTCTGGAATAAGACATTGTGGGAGCATAGGAGTCCAGAGTTCAACCAAATCAATTATAACAGGATTCCAAAATTTAAACACTTCATGCGGTTTATTGATTGTGTCTTAATGTCTTTCTATGTAATTAATAATTTGTTAAATTATATTTTCATTGGGTTGCTGTCATATAAATTTGAGTTATACTTAATCAAAACTATTAACTAAATAATTGTTTTATATTGGCTTCTCAACATTTTGCTTATATTTTTCATTCGCATAAGCTTTGAATAAAAAAAAAAAAAAANAAAAAAAAAAAAAAAAGGCATTTACTTATTAAAAAATACTCCTAAAATGTACATATTACATTTTCTTTCAGCAAGTTCTCTTCTTTGTGGCCTTACAGAAATGTAACTGGAACTTTCACCTTCCAGTGAATCCCGCAATCCCTTTTCCCTAACAAGCATTTCCTCCCAGTTTCTCCTCTTTTGCCAATCTGAAAGGAGAAGACAGGCTCTGTGAGAGAGCTGCTTTAATTCTGCCTTTACACATATTACTACATGAAAGAGGAAGACTGAGAGAAGCAAACAGTAAATGCGGATTTTTTTGATCCATTCAACCAGAAGCAATGAAATTAGCCTGGTAACTGCAACACATATGCACGGTATAGCATGGCACAGACAGATATGGCAGACATTGAAACAAAACATGCTTGATGTTTGCTTCCATATGGGGAGGAAGCAGTAATGCATTTGCACAGTATGGCCAAGTTTCTAACATGCAGTCTGTCATGGAGGAGAAGTATCCGCTCTGTTCTGTCTGTGAAGTATTTTTCTACATTTCCAGCCAAACTTTCCTTCTCTGATCTGCTCTGGGTGCTCCACACTTCCCCTTAATAAAATCTTCACAGTACAAGGACAAAGGGACAGAGAACATTTGACAGAGCCTGTATAAGGGATTTGGTTGGCAAATTTGGTTGGTGGTTGGGCAATATTGGGCCTGTACAGAAGGATTTGGTTGAAAATAAGCACCAGCACTGACAAACTACCTGACAAACCTGAACAGCAGATTAATTTCTCATCCATTTTATTTAATGTGACCTCAGGATTAAGAATATTAGCGGATTATGCACAGATTTTTTCAACCAGAGAGGTTCATCGTAGGACAAACCAACACTTGTGCAAGAACACAATGCACCCAAACACCAAACTGATTTATTATTCCCATTGTAAAAAGTGGGTCTCCATTGGTTTTACACATCAAATTTAATTTATTTGTCTTGGGGAGCACTATTTAGCATGCATTAACAACCCTTACAAAGGCTTTTGTGGCTGTGGAGTAGAGTGAAAAGTCAGGGAAGCTCACATCTACGACCTCACAATTACATTGTGTTGGTGCTAAAGACAACAAGTTTAAAACTTAAAGCAACTCCTGGAATTCGTTAAAAAAGGTCTAAAAGGAGGTTTAGTTTTCATACTTTTTGTGTTGCACTACCACTTGTTGTCTAAAGCACCAAAAAGAAGTAACCCTTGTGATGGCAAAGAGGTCAGTTTCTCTCTACAGCCACAAAAGCCTTTATACAGTGTTTTCTCATGCCGACTCGTGCTCCCCAACACCAACAAACTCAATTTGTTGTATAAAATTAGTGGAGTCCCCCTTTAAACACTTAGGCCATGTGAGGATACAGTTGCAAGAACTTGCAAAGAACCATATAACTCATCATTTGAATTTTATTATCTGCTTTCTCTTATCGCAGCATTTTCTTGTTGTTGCAAGGCTCCAACATTTGGCAGCTGCAACCTATAGAACACTACAGCACGTTGCCATAATGCCAACTTGTGTGGTAAAGTAGTTTGTCATTAATGCAAAGTAGACAGGCCCAAGCCATGCTGCAGTAAAAACAAACCCTAAATAATTTCCTCTATGTGACATCTTTAATTTCCCTCCAGAAGTGACACGTTCTGACACATACTGTACCGCTTGCTCTAACTTCCTTCGCCCACACTCCTCCGCATTCCCTAATCGGTTGTATTACAGACAGCCCTCGCTGCATAGCCCATCGACCCTGATAAATGTTTAGGTTCTGCACCATTACACGGCCAATAAAAATCAGCGGCTGGCAAGTCTTAATCGGACACAGAAGTGTTCAACGGCCAATTGGACTTGCACTGATATTGGACACAGAATAGCAGAGTGCTTTGGAGGACAGAAAAGAGCCGGAGGCAGAATTACAGAGAAATTAATTTACAGCTACCCACAGAGAAATGTAATCACACACAGAGAAGAATATAAATCTCTACTCTGCATTATAGAGACACACAGGGATGGAAGAT
Organism: Lucifuga dentata; assembly: GCA_014773175.1. Classification (NCBI taxonomy): domain Eukaryota; kingdom Metazoa; phylum Chordata; class Actinopteri; order Ophidiiformes; family Bythitidae; genus Lucifuga; species Lucifuga dentata. The sequence continues at coordinate 93,875 of VXCM01000828.1, forward strand.
AATACACACCTTTTAAGATGTGTGACTGCAGAACAACAGACACCTTTTTGCTTTTCTACTTTATCAGGCTGATCTAGAAGCTAGTGCTAGATATATATTTAAAAAAAAAAAAGGATTCAAATAGCAGGTAAACAAATGCAAACAAAGACAAAGAAACAATAAAAATATTACAGCTGTGATAAAGAATTCAGTTATTTTAGAGTCCCAGTGCACTAGTAGTCTACCTCACTTTTTACCTGTGGACTGTTTGAATCAGATAAATTGCTGACAGCTTTTTCAGTCTCAGTTATCTGGGAATATTTTTATCCCTTCACACCTTTTTTTTTTCCATTTCCTTCTGGTAAACAATCTACCCCCTTCTCCATCTCATTCCCCGTTCAATCCTCACTATTTGCCTGCCTCTCTCAGTTTACATTATTTCTGTTCTCTCNCCAATCTCTCCCACCCATCCTCTCACTCCCATTCTGATGAGCTACACTCTTAGTCAACTGATTGTTGTTTTACAAAGCCCAAGAAAGGACTGGATGATGTAATATTACAGAGAAGCTTCCATGGCCTGTTATTGATACAGAATTTTAGAAGGGAGTGTGTTTAAAAAAATTTTTGATCCAAGAAAGTGGTGGTAAAGACAAGAACTGGTACAGATTCAAGGGATTCAAAGTATTCAAGGTATTCAATGTAAATCCACTTATAGGTAAATGAGCATTAAAACAATGCTGAAATTCTCCTCAAATAAAGTATTTATAGTAACATACAGTACTTGGACTTCACGGAATGGCAAGCAATCTTAATATTAGAACATTGCGTATATATATATATATATATATATACACACACACACACACACACACACACACACACACACACACACACAGATACACAGGGGAACAAAATGTGTGGGTCAAAAAAGGAAACAAATTGCTCCTGTAGCAATTATGGTCAATTTATTAAAAAGCTACAGTATGTTTCAGTCTCAAAATCATCAGGAGATGCCTGACAAAGGTTGTGAGACCAAAATGTAGCTTCAAGTAAAAAGACCAAAGTTGTAGACAGTGTGCAGGAGTTGTTGTTTCCTTTCTATGCACAGTGTAAGTATTCAACCATGGTGCACAAAGAGATGTTCTGATATGATAAAATAATAGTGAGATGAAAATAAAGAAGCTATCATGTTTATGAAAGATATGTCTATAATTTTAATTTAAAGAATCATTTAGAGTTTAGAAGAGCTCATTTTGATTGCTTATGTTTTTCAAATATGGCTTTTAATGTATTATCGGCAGCAGAATTCTTTCAAAATGGATGTATAATGTTAGACCTTTCAAATAAGCTTTCCTGGTATCTCTTGTGTTCTACTGTATATGAACTTTAAATGCTTTGTTATTGAACAGCTGCAGTACTAACCCAAAAATATCTTGTACAAAAAGCTCTTTGAAAGCAATCAGTTACTGTAACGTTCAGAAAAAATGTGTATCAGTGAATCATTTCTGCATGTAAAAAGACTCTTTCAGCACTCACTCTGGGTAATTATTTGTGTTTCCTAAAAAAGCCAGTGACGATTTTTTGTTTTTTTTTGTTTTTTTTTGTTTTTTTTTTAAAGATGTGAGTCAGAAAATACTCAAAGATANTTTTTTTTTGTTTTTTTTTGTTTTTTTTTTAAAGATGTGAGTCAGAAAATACTCAAAGATATTCACTTCAGGGATCTGATCATAATTATACACACATCACATATTCATACATCAGGAATCAGTTACTGGAATCCTAGAGTGTCTGTTTGCCTGAAGTTTGACCAAGCAGGCCTATGAGAGGACACACAAACACACACAAGCACGATCCACCCCCATTTTCCATAACCCTTCAAGCACACACGCTGAGCTGCTCCATCTCAGTGTTCCAAATGAAAACAGGGCTGCTGGGAAATCTGTGCTGAAACATATGCTGGGGATACTGTTGCTGAGGCGTTAATTAGACTGAGAAAAGCCCTGCATTAGACCTTCTTTCCAACCCATCCAGCTGTGCACACACATACACACCAGAAATCTAGCTCAGCATGCCAAAAGACACCTTAGCGTAAGCCTCTTAAGATGTGTGCACAAAATTCCACTTGGTTAGGAGAGATGAATAGTAATCTGAGTGTCGTTAATTTCTTTGGCATAGTAGTACATTTGTGAGCTGTGAGATCACAGCAGCAGGGTTTTTAGTGTGCAGCAAGTTTGTGTGTGTGTTAATGACTCTCTGCTACTTCAACTCTACAACTTGTATTTAAATTGAAATGTAACACTGTCATGTTTTTATTAATAAGCTGTCTTAGGCTGTTGCAGGGAAATTACTAAATTACTGCAAATTAGAACACTAAATAATATATAATCATAGCCACTGCTAACAGAGTTCAGTCACTTATCTGTCACCAATAGCAGAAAAACATGTGTGTGAAGATGAAAGCAGACCAGTGTGACAGAGTTATGATGCTGTTAGAGCAGTTATTAAGAGAGTGGCGAGTCAAAGACCGCTACAGGAGCAGAAGGACCGATGAGGACCTGCGTGAGGCTGGCGAGGGCAGAGGAAGGTGGCTTCAGGCTGCTGATGCAGTGGAATCCTGAAAGAAATGGCTTAATGGTATTCTGGGATCAATATGCCAGCAGCAAACCAATGGGCTCTACCTGCTGAACATCCATTCCTCATGACTTCAGTGGATTTACATTCTCACACTGCAAAAAATGTCTAGCTTTAAAAAGTTGTTTAGTTTTAAATCTATATTTTCTGCCAATGGATAAGAGAAAAATAATTCCATTTCTCTTTCTACCACAGTTTGTCCTTTAAAAAAAAAAAAAAAAAAACTGTCATATCAAATGGTACTTGAATATACCGATTTGCAGAGGATTTATCAAATGATTGGTGTGTAGTTCTTGACTTAGTATTACTAGACTGAAATTATGTAAGAATGACTTTTTTGGCATTACTCCACTCAAGGAGAAGCATAAAAGCAGCTACTCCTCATTGATCAGTGAGCCTCAGATGGTTATATTTGTGCCTGGGTGATGGTGGTATTGATAACAACAGTAAAGCAGTCTGTTTAATCTGTTGCAACAATTACACATCACTGACACTAATTTTATGATTTGATTTGGTTTAGAGCTGGTTTGGTCTGGTCTGGTTTACAGCTGGTTTAACCTAGGGTTAGGGGGTATATTAGTATAACAGTATATCAGACACATATTGTCTATTTATTCAAAATAAGGTATGATACAACTTGTTATAATTTAGTTTTGATCAGTAATGGTTATCTATGGTTAGCCTTTAACTTAAACTGCTATTTTTTTTATCACATTCCACATGCAGTAAGTATGAATCATGCAAGTTTTACATGTAACATTACAAAAAAATTTCTTGACTGCCCAATTTCCCCAACAAACATTCACACTCATGCATGCATTTTGCTATTATATTTATTTTATGCAAATATGGTGCAATAAATGGTCATCTAGCCAGTTCTGTACAATGTGCATGAAGAGAAGTTACTGCTTTGCTTTTGGATAGGCTCTTAAAATGCATCAGTCAGAGGAAATTTGTCATATAATCTTACTTAATGTGTGACATCACTGTAAATTACCCATAATTGATGACCCATGAAGTGTTTAATATTACATGATCTATCACTGATCAATAATGACCTTTACAATTACTTAAGTGTTAATACATGCACCTGATCATGAGTCATGCATTTATGATTCATTAAGTTTGTATTACTATATTTGTATCCTTAGTTCCTAATGTATGTACTGTATTTGATGCTGCATTTTAAATTGCATTGAAATTCCCTTAGCTGAACCATATTTTTAGAAGTATTATCAAAGATGTAAAGTGACTAAAAATATAGTCTCATTTGGGTTGAAGAAATGCTTTTCCTGTTGATCATTTCCGCTCTCATATCAGGATATAAAAGGAGCTTAGTGTCGTGACACTCAGGCTCAGAACTCTCTTGGCCTGAGGAGACACAAATGGAAACAAGCTAGTCTCCCTCCAACCAAGGATTTGGGTTCACATGACCTGAGAGAGCAGCTGGCCCCCTCAGTCCTCCCCTCCAGTCCTCCCATATATTGCAGACTTGAACTGCCCTCTATGCACAGGCTCTCTCTTTAGTAAGGATGTGTGTGTGTGTGTGTCACATAAAAATATGCATGTGTAATTTTAAGTGTGCTAAAGTCAGTGTGTGCAGCCATCCACAGACCAACATCCCCCCCACCCCACCCCATGCTGACGTACACATGACTATAGAATCTCATGAATATGTAGTGCTGGTTTCTAGTTTGCTATGTCATTTCAGGAATGGCAGAGGGTCTTTTTCATGTCGCTAGAAGGAATACAAGCTAAAAATATCAATTCACTGTTAAAATTAAACGACATAAAAACAATTTTCTGTGAAAACATGACTCAAAACTTGTGTTAATGAAGTACAATTTTGTTAGCGGTAGTAGTTGCATTGTATACATAAATCTTCTGTTCAATATTAAAATATTTGTGTATTAGTTAAAGTGCACTGCAACCATTTCAACTCTCTCACACTAGACAGAATTGGAACTAAATGATATATTAAGTTAGACATTTTCTTTTCAAGGTGGACAACTTAGACCTGGATTAAGTTAAGTCACCACATGACCAGTCACAGACCCATTACTGTCCATCTTCTCATCACTTCATCCCATTTTCCTTCTTTCCTATATGGGAAGAATTAGACCTCTTGTGCGCTTAGACAATGAATACTAATCACACAGTATGTCCGATCAAGCCTGTGCGCCATGCAAGCCTGAAACAAGTGCCATAACGCTTTGTGCAGTACTCGTGAGAAACCATCGCCCTTTAAAACCCCCAACAGAACAAATCTAAGAGACAAGATTCCTGTTACACAGCTGATTCATGTGACAATGAAAACTTCAGCCCTCCTGCCTCGGACTGCCACACAAGAACAATTGATGCCATATGCATTTGAGAGACAGCAGCCATCAATTGTGCTCCGCGTGCTTATGCATAGTATGTCATCTCAGCTAAAAGCATGTTGTGCATGTGTGTATAGTTTATGTATGGGGAGGAGACAGAAACTGGTTATCCATCAAGGCTCTCTATCTATCCATTGGGCATGAGGGAAGGTTTTAATTATATTTTCTTTTATTCAAACAATTAATCCTGAATTACAGAGCATCTGAGGATCCCCCTCAGGAGACGTCACACGTCTGGTAGAGACTGAAATATCATCATTCTCTCTGGTTTACTGGAGCTCCTTTCCTTCTTTCAGGGCCTCCAAAGGTGATCCATCAACACATACACATTCACACACAAACAGTAAATTTTCACTTGACTGTATTCATTTAATGTTGATGCTAAATAACTTGATGGACTCCTGAAATCTGCAATTTTTTTTTCTTCATTAAGATATTTTAAAAGTCAAATATATGCTAACATATGTTAATGGATGTACTGTGAGGAATATGCACAATGAAAACTAAACAACTAAATATAGATTCACAGCTGCTTCCATATGTTTAATGTCTTCTGTTACTCTTGTGGAATTGTGCACAGGCCGCAGGGTATTATACATTTCATCTAAGGCATCATGTATCTGAGGTCATGATACCGTTTTCCTAAATTTATCTCTGTACTGAATTTTTTCCTGATTTTAAAAAAATAATTTTTACAGAAATTCAGATTGTTTTTTTTCTTCTGTCAATTCCAGCTTTACATTGTCCTCTCACGTGTATGAAATAGAGTGTGAAATTTCTCCTCAAACATTCATGAGTGCAGACCTGCGTTGCATCACATCTACTTCAGTAGGAGTGCCGTAAAACCGAAGGCCAAAAAAATAAAAAATAAAAAAATAAGGAAGTGCAAGGAAAGGTGAGCGGAGGTAAGGCAGGGTATACCTAAGAGTGAACAGAGGGAGAAAATGAACACACAGACCAAGAAGACTGGAAAGAGAGGGAACATTGCTTGTTTCTCTTTTTCTGCTGTTTCTTCCAGCTAGCCAGACATGACTTCACCGCAGCTTCATTGTTTGCCAATATGACCTCACTCAAGCACACAGACTATGCCATCCAGCATCAGCTACGCAGCTAAACAGATTTAAGTTGCTCCCTCCTGTGCAGAAAACAGTCATACAAGCTGTTTCAAGCCTTTGATAAATCATGCAGTATTTACTACTTCACCCCCAAATGTTTGGATGATCCTATACTGCATATTTCATCACAGTTGCAGTGCAACTGTGCATCCAACATGAAGACATCTGGCAGGAGGTATCTCTCTTTACACTTCCTGAGCCATTTGCAGTGTTGTAGTACATAAGCTACATTATTCAAATGTTTTTACATGATTGCAAGTCCATACTGGAGTGCCAATTTGGGATACACATATCTGGGCCACGTGTGTCTACCATAACCTCATAAGATCCTTTTGACCCTTATGATGGTGACATACTTTCCATCTCCCCCACTTATGTACCTTTGGGTGTCCATGTCCATGTCCAGCCAGGCAAACACTCACTGTCAGTCATTTATTCTGTCAAAAGGCTGAGAGTGTCTCTAAAGGACTAAGTCTCCAAACAACCAATCAGTTTGTCCTCTTTTCTCCCCAAGAACCAATAGGGATGTCCCACTGACACCAGAGGGGAGAGCGGGGCTGTAATAAAAACTCTGGTGATGCTGACACACAACTGATCTTCATCTCCAGAAAGGTGGACATTGAATGATGAAAGATGAAATCACACACACACACACACACACACACACACACACACACACACACACACACTCTCTCTCACACACACACACACACAAACAAAAAACACACACAAACAAAAAACACACACACATACATCCCACCTTAGCCCATCACTGATGATTCATTGATGTCTTCAATCAGGGACCATAGGAGCCACTCCTGAGTCATTCTGTTGAGTACCCTCACCTCCCCCCCAGGATGTGACATATTTTTTATTTATATCATGGCTCACAGAAAAGTAATTTTAGATTTTGTTTTTATTTATTTTTTTTTATTTATTTATTTATTTTGAAAAAAGACAGCATTTCCAGGGCACAGGTGCTGCAATTTCCTCCAGAATATTTTTAACCAGAGGCATCAGAGCATCTGGGATGAAAGTGCAGCATTCCTGGACAAAGGTTATTTCAGGGTTTAAACCTGTGACTTTGCCATTACCAAATGCTCTCCATGACATCTTTTTTATTTCCTTTGAGAACCATCAATACTAAATGATAAAAACTGAATTAAGACATCAATTACATATTTTTTCTATTAACAACCCACTGAATCAACATGATTTTCCTAACTGAAAATCTAAAGCTGTCAATGGACCAGACCTCTGTGTGTGTAGCAGCTCCTAGACTGAAGTGCTACTGTATATGCAGCTCATTCCAAAGGCCTTTTAACACCTACTGCATCATTTAGTGCACGCACATCACACATCAGAAAGAGAGAGAGAGTGTGTGTGTGTAACTGACAGATACTAAACTGCATGGACTCAGCTTGTTGTTGTTTGTGTATAGTGGCTATGTTGCCATACAGTGACCAGTCTGCCAGTTACAAGAAAACAAAAGCTGCTGGCTGGCCTGTTTTTTCACACTCCATTAGCAGAAGATGAAGAGTCTCCATGCCGTGTTTCTTTGATCTACTATCACAAGAACACACACACAAAAACACACACACATTAAGCCTGACAGCTCTCTCATAAGACAAGTGTCAAAAACTGCAGCCAGTAATGGTAGTGGGACAGTCCAACCAATACAGTACCATGAAAATACCAGAGCATTTTCTCTCCACCCTCCCTCCATCCTTCTATTGTTCCTTCCAATCTCAAATCTAGAGGATCTCCTCTTCTTCATGTCTTTTTGATTACTTGCTTGCTCATCAGTGCCAGAGCTCAGCTGTAGCCAATAAGCTGCCTTCGTCGCTCATCCCCTCATCTCTCTCTGAGAGCTGCCAGAGGCTATTCATACAGCAAACATACAACAAATACAAACACACAAACACTGACAATCAAACACAGGCACAAACCTTTTTTAAGGGTGAGCTGGATGACATGCAGTGGCCAGACAAGCATTATATTGTGTATATATCGTATGATATATACCATATATATATATATATATATTTTTTTTTAATATTGCAGTTACCTCACGAGGGAATATTTTATATATATATTTTATATATATATTTTTAATATTGCAATTACCTCACATGAGGAAACTTTCTGTTTTTTAGTTATTTTCCCTCATTTTATTGTGTCCTATAGCAGGAAGTATGTGGTGAACGTGGTCAGAGAGCTATAAAACGTGAGGTTCATGCCTTTAGAAATGCATCCAGTAGGTAGACCCATAAGTCCTGAACTTTCCCTGACAGCTTTGCTTCATTAATCCTTTACTTCTGTCATGACATCATCATGTAACACATTTGAACTGCCTGCACATTGTATGAGGCTCGAGAGAGAATGGTCAGCATTATCGTTTTACAGTCTGTGGGTGTTACCGGGTCAGACCTAATGCAGCTGGCCAAACAGAACGGAGTGAGCTTTTAGGGAGAGGCCCTTAAAGAGACAGTACCTAAAAAGGCCTGTTGTCATTAAGTGTGCATAGTGCTGCTGCAGCAATGACGAGTAGAAGTGGAATCACTGTGGGCTTTTTTGCACATTCAAGCATCAATAAAGTTTCAAAATAGATCTTAATAAAAATAAAAACATGGAAATCTGTTTCTCCTTTTAAAGTTTTCAGAAGTTAAATTGCAAAATGAAAGAGATCAGACTTTCCAAAACAAAATAGCAAGGAGGCTTGGTTTAGAAATAATGGTAAAAATATATCAACTCTTATTGAAATCTTAGGCACATATGAATGACAATGTCACTGTTCCATGGCTGAGGCCTACAATGACTCACAGGTGAAATATCATCTGAAAATCCAGAGTGACTAATGACTCAGTTATTATAAATGGCTCTGCTGAATTGTACTGATAAAAATAAATTGCTGCTCCTTAATAGAATTGTGGAGAGATTGAGTGGTTGCCAATTTAGAAGTATTATGTAATAGGCAATCACTTTATACTACAGCAAGTTGCCGTTCTTTCCACTTAACCTTTATTTCCTCCTTTGTCATGGCTAATTTTTGTGTGTGCTCGTGTTTGTGCACCTGCTGAAGATTAAAGCGTGGCCGCTAGTCTGGTGCTCTTTTGAATGTGGCACCCTGTTTCCATTAGCAAACATGGATTTGGGAGCTGAAGACTTTTTGTTCTTGACTTCTTGTTCTCACAGTTTTTCCCTTCCTCTTTCCCCCCAAGCTTCTCCTCTTCCTGCAACGTGCAAACACTGAAACATTACACCTTCCAAGATTCAAATAATTTTCATCACTGCTGGTCTCTTGAGGGAATAACTTCTTGTTTTGGTCTTTGTTCTGAAACATTTTTGCATTGTCCTGCATTGTCCTTTACTGCCCTCACTTCCTAATACAGTACTTGGTATTCTGCACACCATGGCTTATATCCGATGTAATACAGAAATGTCATTCAGCTTCACGCCTCTTTCTTAAACATTACCATACAAATAAAGGCAGGAGAGCAACGGGATCACAATATATGCTCTGTAACAGCTCGAGTGAGTGCCATATATTACAACCCTGGTTATAATAATAAAAGTAATAAAAACCTATCCATTACTAACATGCAAGATATGGAATGGACTAAATCGACCTAATAAATAATTCTATTTCAGTGGTAAGCACTTTGTGTGAAATTAAATATACATAATGTAGATGGCATGTGTGCAGGTTCTTAATGGTCCAGTAAGTACTCCGTAGAATGGCCACAGTTGTTGAGACTTTACAGTGCTGTAAAAGTTTGGAATTTAACACAAAAAACATTTGATCCACACTAGTTTCCTGCTCCTCATTCAGAGCACAGCTTAACTGAGCAGAATGAAAAGCAACACCATCTCATTGTTTCAAAAGCAGATTATCTGTGACTTCAAAACCCCCACTTTAGGCAATGAAACACATTGCGGTGCTGTATCAGAGCCACTACTCTGCTTCGCCCCATAAAATAATGAGAAAAGAGAGTTAATCTCTTTTCCGATGCCACTGGAGGAAGGTGGAATCTGCCCGTTTTGTTTTGGAGAATGATTTTCTGTGACAATACAGACTCTGTTTCTCTATCTCCTTCCTTGCATACATTAAAAGGAATCCTTTGATGTTTACGTGTAAAAGCTGTGTGTGTATGTGAGTGTGAATGAATGTGCCAAAGGATTCACATATTGACTAACTGCTACCTTGTCATCCACATGGTGTCAGGGGAGTGAGTGGGTGAAGCATATTGTCATAAGAGTGTGAATGCATATTTTGCATGCGGGTATCACGCGTGGCATACAGGATGCCCAGTGTACCACATGCACGTGCTTGTTTCCTTTACCTTATTTAGGGCCTCTACAGTATGTTTTCCTTACTTTGAGCTGTTTAATCTGCATCGAAAAATCATCTCCTCCTCTAAATTCACTTCCTCTCCCCTGCTCACTGTTCTCCTGCCTGAAATTGAAAATTTAGTGCCCTCCGTGCAAAACTTCTATGTAGTGGCAGTCCTTCCAATTTTGAAAGACAGAAGTACTTTACTGCAAGATATCATAAATAAAAGACACAAAAGATCATTCACACAAATGTTGATTTTTAAGATCAGTGCATATATCCTGATATCAGAAGCTTATCAGAAAGAAAATATGGCAAATTTATCAAACTGAAAAACACAGGGACAATAAAAATGAACCTTGGCTTGCTTGCATTTATCTATCGAATGTTTTACCGTGAGTGTGTTGCATTCTACACTATCAGCATTTTCTTACAAATAAAAAATGTTATCTTTGCTGAACTGCATCTTATATTATCCCATAAAATGCTACAGATTTCTGCTGTGTCACTCTGTCTCACTTCCACAAGGCTGTAGCCTCCTCCTTGCTTTGTAACAGATATATCTTTATTCAGAACTGGCCCTGCACAGAGGCGGAACATCAATCCACTTTGAGTCTGCAGCCTCCACCCTGTCTCCTTCTTGCCTCTCTGGGTGGGGCCTGGCCATTGAATTGTCTGTGGGCTTTGTTTTGGCTGGCAATCGCTCCTTTTTTTTCCCACTCTGCTCCAAAATCATGGCCCATTTATTCTAACCCAATTATTATTGAAGTCTGGCTGAGCAGATGATAGATGGTACTTTGCTTTTGCTTGGCTATTGGTGACACACATACAGCCCCTACTGCTACTGTTGTAAGAGGCACCAATTAGACATGCGCACGCACACACACAGAATGAGAGTCCAAAAATCATCCTCATTTACAAAGGCTGACAATTTTATTAATTAACATCGTGGTGTAGGGCAGTAATAAAGCTGTGAGTATGAACAGCCTGACTAATTGGGCAGTGAGTGTGAGGGAGGGTGTGTGTTTTACTGTGTGCTTTGTTTCGACACACCTCATAAGTCACAACACCAAGACGACAAAGACGAGGTTTAGCTGGATTTATGTCCAAAAGTAAAAGAGGTGAAAGCAGCACAACGATGCTTCCCATCTAGTCAGGAATAAAGGATTCTCCAAACAATCCATATATTCAATCAACCAATATTTTGGAACAGTGTCGGAGAGAGAAAACAGGCACTCACACAGCGTTAACATGCATACAGGTAATATGCTGTGTCCTCATTCTCTATGAGTGGGAGGGGAGCCTGACACATGTATTAAACAATGGATGATGAATCTAAACATGGCGGCCCACTCATTCCACTGAAAGCTGCTCACCCAGTGCATAAAACAAAACAGTTTCCCCCACTTTATAATTCACGTTATACCATTAGTGACCCTAACGCATGAACTTTTGTGTGCATTTCTCCTTACGCCCTGCATGCACATAATAAATGGGAAAAATAAATGGATAACTGGAAATAGCTCTTTGTGAATTTTAAATTAAAGAAAATGTCCTAATTTTATATGTGTTTCTTTTGGAATGGATGCTTATTGCAAAAAAAGTCCTAAGATATCACTTGAAGCTGCAAGTTCAACTGTGGCCGCTACTCCAAAATCATTGCTCCTATGAGCTTGGAGCCTGTGTACATGTGTCTGGTGTGTGTGTGTGTGTGTGTATGTGTGTGTGTGTGTGTGTGTGTGTGTGTGTGTCCCAGTGCCTCCACGTGCATGTGTTGCATCTGTGTTATCATTCCTGCACTGCACCTACTTATGAAATGACTGGTTGTTCTGCTCCCACTGGGTGATCCTGCCTGCTTGTTAGACTCCACCTGGAATCATGTCACTATGAACTTCTCTTGAACTACCATGCTAACAAGCTCACTGTTGCTCCAAATGAGGACATATTCTCTGCTTTTATGTTTCAGGGGCTGTTGTTCCTTGCATGTAAGGTCCTAAGTTACGTTTCCTGTGATCATGAAGAATGACCACATCAAATTTCTGCAGTGTGTTTGGCGATTCAGTCTCATTTTGATTTTATTACATGTTACTAAAGCACACTTGCTGTGCTGTACATCGCATGCCCGGATGAATGGAAGAAGGTGAGAAAAATGGCTGGACAAACAGGTAAATGGTGACACATTCACCGATTCATCCAGGCATGAATGGCTAGTTTGCCAGCTGCCTGGATGAAGGGCTAATGTGGTTGTCATGTTCCCTGGCAAAAAAATGATTAAATGATGCAAGTTGCTATATATTATTATATATCATATTAGATATCACACATTTTCTCTCTTTATATAACACCTCTACTCAACCACTCTGAGATCTGTTACACTCAACTTTTGGTAATTGTACAACTAATATTATCCTCTCCAAGGGCAGGGAGGGGTGACAGAAAGACAGGGTGTAATGAACATATGGCCATCGTAGCTTGCGAGCTAACTGCCTCCCAGCTCGCTGCCTGCTCTCCTGGACTGAGAAGCATTCGCTGAATGTCAATGAGCCCGATTCCCAGTTAACCAACTGAGTGCACAGGGTCTCTTGTCTCACACACAGGCTGCCATCTGCACCCTGAATGGGCTGCTCTAAGAGGGTCTGTATGTGTGTGCATGTATGTGTGTGTAATGGTGGAGGTGGAGGGTTATGAGAAAGAGGGGGAGAGAGCTCTTCAGAGGATGGGCTGTAGTTAACCCCATGAACATGCCTGTCTCAGCCTGCTGCTTTGAGAGGCAGAGAGATCATTGAGAAAAAGCTCTATTTTTAGACATGAACTAGGGAGCGGTAAGTATGAGGGATGTTCGTGCATGTGTGTGTGTGTGTGTGTGTGAGGCTGTGTTTGATTCTATGGGTGAGTATGATGCATAGTGATAGTCTGTTCCAAAACAACATCACAGAAGAGGCACAAGCTATCTTACACTTCACACGCAATCATATAAGCCACACGAGTCCTGGAGAACACACACACACAAACAGTGCACAAATCTGGATATCATCCTATTGTGCCTCCAGCTAGGCCTGACAGTGGTGTTGGACTTACATCTCTCACACACACACACACACACACACACACACACACACACACACACACACACACACACACACANCCTCCCTAGCAACGGGACACGTGATGTTAGTATTATATGCCCAACCTTTTCACGTTTTCTCTCTCTCTCTCTCTCACTAATCTATGTCTTTCATCTTGACAGGTGCCAGCGGCTGGTGAATCAGGCTGCTGATTGATGATTTCAGGAGGCAGAATGGACACATGTACTGGTACTAATGGCATATAAAAGTTTATCTTATCTGCTTAGGATGAAATTGTCACATTACACAAAAGTCTATTTAAGGATTTGGCCCAAATGTAGAGAAATTGGTCCACATACTATGTTGCTCATATTCACGTTTTTCTGGGAGGAGACTAAGTTCCAATGTTAAGGACAAGATAACACACCAATAGTGTGATGAGGTCACAACAACAGGTAAGTAAAGTCATTCTATCTTTTACTTACCCCAAAAAGTATCAAAGCTACTGTATAAAAAGGCTTCCCTAAATGCCAAAGTGACAAAATTGGTACACAGGAAACCATGCATGCACAAACACACACAAATGCAGGCTTATAGTCGCTTGCATTACCATATTCTCATACACATGCACGCACGATATGCTCACCCTGCTCTGTGATACTTACATTTTCTTCATGTAAATGTGCATGTAAACATGAATTAATTCAAAAGGAGAAACGTCTCTCAAAGTCTTTAATCTGACAGTCCGACACAAAGCATATCTTCTCCAAGACAGAACAAAGGCAGACACAGTTATAAAACTCAAACTGAAACTTAAACAGTCTTTTCAGTCTTCCTCATCATCTTGATCAAACTTGAAATCACCCACACCAAGATATCATCCTTTTTTGTTATAATTCCAAATACCCAGCCAACTTTCTCTAAATCCATCTCATCTCATGCTGAACCCTTGTCCAATCTTCCATCTTCCCTCTAACACCCAATCTCAACATCGCATGTCTTTTTTTTTTTCCATCAATGTGCCACAGCACCAGCTTGTTTTCATTCCCTGCCCCCTTCACACAGTATCCCTGGTCTCGACCTTTCTTACTGGTTGTGCGCTGACCCTGCAAAAAAAGCAACGGCGGTCTTTCTGTTTTAATTATTCATATGTGATGAGAAACACCGGCATTTCTCCACTGCAAGCATAGAAAAAAAATGAATGGTAGAATGGTTAGAATGGTAGAGTGAATGCATACCTTTACTGACACATACCTTTACTGACCCTTACTGACACATGCACAGCATCTGTAAAATGCTGCAGCTCTATTAAGCCACTCACACTTGTCTAAGTTAAAGTGATTACTTTTCACACTCGGAAGCAACTCATTTCTTTCCCCAGTGACACCTCTGACAGCTACACATGCTTCTTGACACCTCCAGGAGAAGCAGAAATTTAAACTCCTTACAAATTTCACCATCAGGCTGACAAATGAAATGCAGGCTTTAAATCAGCAGAGCGAGCCTCAAAAGCTGGTATGGAGTGAAAAGGAGGAGATTATAGGGCCTCATCTCACAGATACGGGGCAGAAATTGCTGACAGTCATGGCGATGAGGAGCGTCATGCTTGTGATGTTAAAAGTCTGGAAGTTCATTACCCTGCATATCATCACTGAGCACAGTGAGGACCCTAAAGCTCTCTGCATTCCACTCAATTCTGTTTCTCTCTGTTACATTCTCTCTCTCTCTCTCTCTCTCTCTCTCTCTCTCTCTCTCTCTCTCTCTCTCTCTGTGTGTTGCTAAAGATGATGAAAGACTGTGGAAAGCACAGTTATTATACACCTCAAACCCCTAAATGTGTCAGTCTTGGGATTGTCAGGCAGGATAATGGCCACTTACTCAGACAGCTAAAGCCATGTTATAGTATGGTAAAATAGAGAGAAGAAGAGGCCAACCTCCACCGCCTGCTTCTCCAATATAATGAGCTAAAGCGACTGAGACTGCAGTTGCAGTAAAACCACAGTTTTTCTGTGAAGAATCTCTCAGACAATAGGGCATGTACAGTATCTGTGCCTATGCAGCATTAATGAATAAAGCAGAATTAAAGAACACTAGTGTATGAACACGAGTGTTTAATCCCTCTTCCAAAAACACCTGCATGACACCATGACTCAGACCGTTCTCCTCTGCATCTCCATGGCGATGCCACTCCTCCCGCCAGGCACCAGGGTCACCCACTCAGGCTAGCTCATTAGGCCTATTGTCACATTGGCCATGCCGCCCCTGGGTGCCTTTGAAGATGACACAGTGTGTGTGTGTTAGTGTGTGCATAAGCCTGTGTCCTCACCTATGTGCTTGTGTGTGCACCTTTCAGTAGGTGTGTGTGCGTCTAAAAAAAATCAGATGTTGTTAGCAGTAGACTGTTGTCAGATCTTGATATTCAATCCCATATCCTTCACAAACAAACAGAGATATGGTAACTGTAGAGGGTGAACCTCCCCTCACACACTCCCGCACAGTCGCACATCACCCAACCCATATGAAGAGATGCTTCAAAGGAAAGTTAAGTGAGATTGATTGGTTCAGATGACTTCAGAGCAGCTCTTGCCAAAGGGCAGCAGTGATAGCAGGAGTGAGAGGCTGAGAGGAAGCTTGAATGGCTGCAGTGTTCATCAGTGAAGTGTAATACGTGCTATTTGTTACAATTAAATCTCATTGTCTCTGCACACGCATGAAGTTATTTTTGTTAAACAGAATGATCCATTGCCACCTTCCTGTGTCAAATAAGGAGTACATCAGACATCAGAAAAATAAAAGCTAGAATTCGGAAAAGGAAAAATTCGAGTTTAGAGAATTTAATTCTGTCTGCAATGAATTTATCACTGTCATTTACTCAAGGCTTCTCTCACTCTGGAGTCTTTACTTATTAATCAGCAGCGACTTTGTCACAGTGCAGCAGAATGCACTGTGACAAAGATATCAGGAGAGAAATCACGTGACTCACGAAGACACACACACACACACACACACACACATACACAGCTAATTTACATGTAAATATGCCTTATTTTTCCACTCAAAAAAATAGAAGGATAAGAGGGAATGAAAATCATCACCTAATTTGTACTATAAGAAATAGCAGACATCATTGGAGCTGCTCCTATTTTAATCTGTCCCTAGGCTCTGTCAGCAGAGTTAATCCAGCAATCTGCAGAGTGGGGTTGAGCAAGCAATACGATCCTCTTATCTCACTTATCAATCGTCCACCTGTTTCTTTTAATTCTTAGAGATTTAGGCCAATCAAGCTCAGACATTACCATCTTGTCACTTAGTCGTATCAGCACACTTAATTCCAAAATGTGATATGCAGATTACTGACAATTTTAGAAATGAGTCAAAAATGCCAGTTTAATTAATATGCAATATCCAGGGCGTTTAAATGCATCTGTAACATCATCCCAGTTGCACAATATGGATTTTCAAAATTTACGTAATCTCCATTTCTCAGTTTATTGATTTGAAATTCAATTCAGCTGTCATTTTTGCATATTCCAGACACACAAACCAGCCCTCTTATTTTGTGTTTCTTCAGAAAGGGGCTGAGAGTGCTGGGCTGGTCTCCAGAGTGGATTCACTCTGACACCGTCTCTTCCAGGATTTCATAAAATGAGGCTCAGCTCCCCTCAGAATGGCCTGTGAGCTTGTGATTGGACTGCCTGTCAGCACAAAGCCCGGCTGGGGACATCTGATGTACCACAAGAGAATGAGAGGACAGACAGAGAGAGGAGGGAAAAAAAGAAGGTAGGAACAGGTGAAAATAACATGTACCCGGAAAGGGCAGCTATACCAGTAAGAACCATTAAAGGGTTTATTATTCCCATTACGTCCATGATGTTTATGTATGACAGGTGGCAAATTCCAGTAAAATCCAAGCTGAAATGTGCACTGATAAGATCGTGTCCAATAGACATGAGGGCTACACATACCAAAAAAAATGTGTCATATCAAAGATTGATGACATTGCAGTGTGATGATGCTGATGAATTTTTACATCACGCGCAACAAGAAGAAACCATGTCAGAAGTAGTGTGGTCAGCGCCTGATGATTTAGTTCCTTAAAAGGGAGTTACCTCTGTTGTTTGGAAATGATTTGAATGCAAGACAAACTGGCTAACTGTCATACTTGGGAACACAAGAAATTTGTTTTGCCACCTGAAGCAGAAACACCCGGGTGCGTACCAAGAAAATGAAAAGTCGTGTAAGGAGGCGAGTCAGGAAGCTGATACACAACCAAAACATGAAGGGTGACACCAACTCAGTCAAGCATAACTGGAATTTTAACTATTTTACTCCCTATGACAGAAAAAGCAAACTGTGCAGTGAAATTAGCAAAGCAGGGACTTTTGTCTGCACTGATTTGTTGTTAATTTGAGTAACTGTTTACAGCTTAATATTACAGGATTTAGTCATTTATACTTATACTGTCGCCAAATCCTACTGAGTACCAGGAAAGTTATAACTGTTATTACTTGCACCTAATTTAAACTCTAACAAAGTACCACGAGAATAACTAAGGAAACCGATTAAATACTGCTATGTAGTATCATTAGATCATGCTTCAAACCATTCTAACAGAGATCTGCATTTTGAAAGAATTTTTGTAGAGCAGAAAGCTTCTTTTCTTTGTTGCTTTAGCCTCAGCCCTCTGTGAAAGAGCATTAGCATTTCTGTTTGAATTACATGAAGGCAAGAGAAAAAATAATGGCTGCTGGCTATTTAAAATGCTGGCATTTTTAGTGTCCTCATTAAATGTACATAAATAATCAGACTCACACAGCTGAGTTTCCCATTATCACTTACTGTACATGGAATATCACAGCTACACCCTGCTGAGAATCTTTCTATTGTGGCTTTCCTGCGTTCTCTAATTTGTTCAGTATGTCTTCTATTATGAAACAATGATAAACAAATCACACTATATATGGAAGCAAGGAAATAGATTTTCCCCATTTGCTTTGTATTTTAATGTAGAAATTTGGTTAGGAACAACATTTGTTGTTATCATATTCACCCCTGAAAGAGAACACCTGTAATATGTTATGCATAATGCTAAATTTCCTCTAAATGTCATGTTAGATGGAAAATACAGTATGTTTATATGTGTGCTTATGTATGTTTTTATATGTGTGTATTTATTCAGCACTTAGTAATATCAGAAGGAGGGATGATGATGATGACTATTCAGGTTTGCCGCAGTCCAGTCCATAATCAGCTAACACACAGGGAGTGTAGGTGACTGCCCTACGATCTCTGGTGATTTGGGAGCAATCCAGCCACACTGGAGGCACTGCACCATTTGTTGCCCTAATTAAGAATTCATTGGCCACTAACGATGAGTTCTGACCTCCATTTCCTGCACCATCCCCCANCCCTGTAGTAAATCAACCTAGAGTGATAGGCCTGAGACACACACCCATAGACAGCGATTGGTACACCGTGGCATCATGCTGCAGAAAGAGGAGGAGTTATGGAAGTGGGAAGAAGGGGAAGAAGCAGGAGGAAGAGGGAGGGACATTTACAAAGGAGAGGAGGAAAGGGAGAGAAAGAGTAGGGAGATGTAGAAAAGGAGCAACGAAAAAGAGGAGAGGAGAAATGAGTTGGCAATTTGCCAAAGCAAGCTATAAAGATGAAGAGTAAGGCTGGTATTAACATGGAATCTTGGGGAACACCTCTGGTACTGATACACACATCCAACTGTCTGTCTGAGCTCTGTTATCTGTTGCTCTGTGAGTATACACCAGTGTTACTCCCTGTGGGAGACAGAACACTAATCTCCCCCTGAGGTGACATTTGCACCTCCACATTCTCCAGATGTTGGAATCTTGATGCCTGTTATCATTACTGTTTTTCTTTACCACAGGTATTAATACAGGTCCCTCAGCTGACGGAAGGAGCGACCTGATATACATTAAAAATATTTTTATAGTAATTATAGTATATTTATTTTCTGTCTTCCTATTATTGAACCCGTTTGGTAAGGCATTCTACCCATTCTCTTGACTTTTAACCTTCTAATCCGAACCTGAATCGCAATCTGTCACGGATACTGCACCTCTTATCGGTGCAAAAGCAGAAAGCAAATAGATATATCTTGGCGTAAGCACTGCCGACTGCCAGAACAATGTCAACTGACTTAAACTGCCACAGCTTCCTTGTCAGCACAGGTAGGGCTGAGGCCAGGGCTGGATATGCTTGGTTGAATATGAGCAGGACAGATTGCTCATTCACGCAACACAACAAAGACAGATCCTTCAAAGTCCCTCACTTGCATGCACACGTAAATGCACAAACTGACACGCAAAAAAAAGCACCCATCTACCTACCTACACACATACACACACTGCCCTGCGTGATAGATGGGAAAAGACACAAAGGTCAGCAGTCAGCAGGGTTTCACTTAGACAGGACTCGGGTTCTTTTACATCACCTTGACTTAGCAGATGGAGCTGACCTAAACTGATCTTTTCCACAGTCCTGTACTCTAATACACAGGTCAGCAACTGTTTTAAAGGGCCACGCCAAAGCATTGCTCTGTCAGGCTTACAGTTTTCCCAAGACTATTTAAGCTGCACCATGCCGTCCATTGCCACGACTGTTTCTCATTTCCTCTTCTCCGGCATGTGAGGAAGGGATCCCATGTGGTTGTGAATGACACATACATTTATCTTGCGTCCATTTGCAGATCAGAACTCCCGTCAGTATGATGGTATATCTCCCTGAAAAGCTGCTCTCCAGGGGGAGGGTTATGCTGAACATATCATTCACGTACACACACATATGTAGACATACACACATATAAGCGTTGACTATATAGTTGTCACAGAAATGGTGAGGTGACTGGTCATCACACCCACTCACCCTTCATCTTTACTGTATTGCAAAGGGCAGTAGGAAAACAAAGAAGACACCAGAGAAAACACCCAAAATATCACATACAGGAGCTACCATTCATGGAACTGCCTTATTCAAACTGACCTACATATAATTAAAATAGATTACAAATGAGTGCATGAATACAAGTATAAATAGCACGAATTACAACAGCTAATAAAAACACTAAATAATTAGCAGTTATTAGCAGTTTGAATATGTAGGTAATCACAAGGCATTACAGGAATAGTGAGATTATATACACTGTATGCTATACAGTGTATTACCCTGGTACAGTATTTGCTATGTTCATGTTGTGCTGAAGTGAAACATCCTGCTTCATAGTGTAATGTATCGTGGAAATTTCCACAGTTTCCTACTCTTACGTTGGGCATTTGAAGACCACATCCTAATAAACTTCATGATTTAAGGAGCAGCATCCAAACGCACCATTAGTTTTGCTTTGTGGATGCTAGACCATCCCTTTTCTGAAGGAGGCTGAGATTGAGTTTTGAACCTTCAGGGGCCTCTGGAGGACCCTACTGATGAAGGTGGGTCCAGTTCCTTATTTGGGACACAGTTATTACATTCACTCTCCCCTGTCCCACTGTGGAAAGCACAAATAGCAATGCAAATTATATTCTGGAAACATACTGTAGGTGCAACTCCAAGAAAATGAGCACTGCTATAGCTTTGATAGCAAGTAGCTCAGTAAATATATAATAAAACATACATACATAAACAAACAAACATACATACATCAGCATAATAAACCTCATAAGTACCAACACGCTCCACAGGCAATACTCCAAGGGTTCCACAGCTTCTACAACACATGGAGGGACTTCGAGTCTAACAGGTAGAAAGTTTAACCAGCGTCATCAGCTAAAATGCATAAAGGACAGAGGGGAAGAAGGCTTATAATAACAAGATTTGGGGTATTTAGCATTTGAACAAGAAATATTAACGTGGATTACTTTGTAAGTCATTCAAAATCTGTCATCAGCTTCAGCACTCCACTCTGTCTTATCATAAATCTGCACCTTAATGCTCATTTGGCAGTGTAATGCAACATGGAAAACAGACTGTCAGCATGAGATTCAACTGCACAGCCACTGATCTGCTTCCAAGAATTCAGCCTTGCATCATTCATAGCATACGCACTACACAGGACAGTACATCAAATTAGATCACGTACACTATCTAGATAATTATGACAATAGGCGTCTCAGTGAATGACAAATTATGTCAACGGATGCAAGTTTTCTTTGTGGTCAGAGAATTCCCATTGGCTTTTGTGTGCCGGTATATGTCAACTCAAAGTTATCAATTGGCACAGACTATTCACTGAAGTGTTGTTTCCCTGCCTGTGGATTAGCAAAAAAGGGAACAGCTCTTCTTGGCCATGGCTGTCAGTATGGCGAGATAGACGGGGTAATTAGGACTTAGTGCCAGTATCCAGGGCAGATCCACTGACTGGTAGGAGACCATTGGGAAAGAGGAGGATACAAGCTAAAAAAAAAAAAAAAAAAAAAAAAAAGCCAGAGGCTGAGGGACAAAAAAGAGAGACAGGGAAAGAAAGAGAGCGAAAGAAAGTTGCTGCCATGGTCAAAATTAACGACTTGCTTCTCTGTTTCTCTTTTTCCTTATTCTTCCCTCCTGTTTCCCCTGGCACTGCATCAAGGGACCACAGGCTTCCAAAGCTGCAACGTCCCTTTTAGTTCACATAAGTGTCTGTTTTGACTACATGGAGAGGCGGAGGGGACCAACACTAAGAAATGCAGATTACAGTAACACCCATTTTTCTCATGTATTATGCATATCCAGTCAACATATTCATTCCAGATAGTGGGGATGCAGTGAAAGCTTGCTCACATGGAAGGCCTGTTTTGCGTGTGCAGTCAATGCAGTTTAAGAGAATATGTTCAGCATGCGTACAAGAAGGCTAACCATAAGTGATTCTAATTCAAACAAAAGCATAACAGTTTTTCATCTTACATGACAGTGATTTAACATGTCAGCAACAGGCAGCCAATTACAAACAAGCATGCACTCATATGTAAAAGCATTTTAGAGTGGCTGATAAAAGCCAAGAAGCCATACAACAGTCATACAACATAAAGGAGCTAAAAAAAAATTTAAAAAAAAGTAACTGTTTGCAATCTTGCACCAATTAAATAAAGAAGAAAACAAAAGAGCCAAATCACTCACTGCAAAACCAATATAAGTTATAGATTTTTTATTTCAAAATGCAGGTAAGTCACAGTAATGTCATTATTTGATGTCTGACCTGACTATAATGCTATTTTTAATAACAAATAGAACAGCTTTTCAGTTTTGATGTAAATGATTGGGATTTTTCAAAAAACTCTATTTTAATATTGTAAAAAAAAAAAAACACTTGAAATTAAAACTAAAAACAAAAAATAACCCTGCATTTTTTCAATGTTCTGCAAGGAACTCTGGGTAATTTACCATCAAATATCTCATCATTTAGGGTCCCTGTGGCCTGAAAGAAATTGAGCCCTGGTATAGATTATATAACACAGGTGATCCTCAACTTTAGTGCAGCTCCCCCTGGAGACTGGACACTGACTGACATGTTAATTCAGCATAATGAAAGGTCAGTAAGACAGACCCTGCCTGTTGGGAACACGATGACTGCATACGGTATGCTTTCATGTGTGTGTGTATGTGACATGGTGTACTGTTCCACCATTAGTTACACACAAACGTGCAGTGAAAAGCATAACAGAGACACAAAGTGTGTGTGTGTGTGTGTGCATGCATGCGTGCTTGGGTGTGCATTTTTGTGCCGTGTGTGAGGCATGGTGTATGTGTGTGTGACAGAAGAATGTGGTGTGTAGGTGTTTTTAGGTGCCTTGCTGTCAGTGCTGGCTGCTTAAACAGCACATTGTGATTAACCTTCAGGTCAGTGTAGAAGTATTAAGGCCATCGCTCCAATCACCACGTATCCATCGCAGGCTTGGATTTACAATTCTAGCCCAGTCTGACAGCTTAAAGCTGGGGTTCCACCCAGCAAGAGGCCCCTGTTTTTGGATAACTTATAGCTTGTGGTGCTACTTGGCTGAAGATTCATGGCCTTCCTCTCTACGATGCGTCAACACCTAAGACTGATGAAAATGTACAATCGATAAGCAAATAGGCACTGAAAGGGCAGCCAGGATCTTAATTCATTGGCATGTGGAACTGGGATGAGCCTTGGTGATATGGGACTATGCTATCTACATGTTCCATTAATCGTGCTGCTGGACACCAGCTGAACTGCTTCCATTTAAACTGGAAACCAGGCCATGGGAGGGTTTTTAACACCCAATCACTTTTTATAACATCCCACTTAGACCCTACAGAGATCTCTGCATCATTAAACAAAAAAACTGGACAGTCCTGAAAGGATTTGTCTTGCTCAAATGAACGCAAAGAAGACTTGTCTTGTTGAAATCATGATTGTTATCCAGCATGAATCTTGCTGATTCAATGCTAAGTTTGCAGCTGTGTGGTATAAGATGCTGATTTTCTCTTGTTGAGAACATTAAAACTGTATCGGTGCAAACAGCCTAATTCACACAAAAGAACACTTATCTAGTACACATGCATACCTGTCTCACTTGTATGTGTGTTTGCTTCAGCTGCACCAATAAATGTCAACAGCAAATCCCAGCTCAGCAACTGAGCTGGAGGGAAGAACTGAAAAGTCTTTCCAAAGAGTCATGTGGGACCATTAACTGGTTTTTGTGTGATGGTGATAATATATAGGAAAGTAAATTATCCCTGGTAGCAAAACACTAAACCGGAAGTTTGTGTGCATATCCACAATATATACTAGCATAAAGCTTATTATATTCTATTGAAAAACAACATAATTAATATAAATGTAAACATAATGGATAAAAACCTAAATAAACTACTGTGACCTCAGAATTTGTAAGCACTTACGCCTTTGATGTCAGTATGGATAATTCATCAGAAAGAAAAGTACACAAAAATGTCACAATTTGGGGCTTTGTCATATTACTCACATGGAAAGAGTACTAAATATGCCATGGCTTTTAGGATACATGAAATGTGGCAGAAATATATGGTAGGCAATTAGATTAAAGGATATGTTTTCTAATTTCAAAGAAGGCCTCTGAAACACACTTGATGTGGGACCCAGTCTGCACAGGGATGCTGCATATAACCAGCTGAGATCTGCCTGTTTGTCACTGAGGAGGAGATTGATTAAATCAACAAATCATGGTTGTCAGAACACTGCAGGAATCATGGCTACTAAATCAGAATGGTGGAAGATTCATATCCAGACTCCAGGCTAATCCCTCACCGGGAATCACACACGGCTGGCACCAAGCTTAAAATGTGTCAGAGGTCTTGGGGAGAGCAACCATATAACACTATCTGGCTGAGATGTAAAAACACTTTAGTTTAGTTCTTGACAAATAAAGAAGTGTAAATGAAGAAATAACTCAAATCATCAATTTTTTTTCTTGAATATTCTGAAATCATTTGTCAGGATACAAATGCTAGGGATCATCACCCTAATGATCCATGAGCTGTCATTTAAATCTGTATGTCATCTGCAGCTGCTTACTATAGAGTGCTTGAGAAAACTGCAGGTTTGCATATGTGGGCATGTTTAGAACATTTTTGGTAAAAAAATATCTAATTTTGAGGATTGATGAAAACTAAAACAGCTACAAGAAGAAAGTACCTTCATGTCGGGTTCATTTTAGAACAAATTCAAAGACAGCATGGGACTCCTGTTGCCCTTCAACAAACCCATTCTAGCAGGAGAAACGTATGCATGAAATGGACCACATCTCACACACACACACACACACACACACACACACACACACACACACTGTTAGACCATAATCATTTAAATAGATTGATTTGAACACACAAAACAAAAAAAGAAATAAAAGCTTGCTAAGTGATCTTAGTCTTTAGAACTAAGGCTGCAAATTTCAAATATCTTCACTGCCTGTGAGTCTTGAAGCAAATCCATGCAGACACAATGCACCACTGATAATCTGAGCACATTAAATTAGTCCAGAAAGCAGCTTTAATTGGAAAAAGTGACACCTGAATAGAGGGTCGTGAGGAAGATAAGACGAAGCTTTTATCAATTTGCACTCTCGCACCTTTTGTGTCTGCTGTCAAATGCTTTAGCGGCTGACATAATGATTTACCCATCGCAGAGAAGATGGTGAACTTAACATTGCCTATTTTTAACCGTAACTACAGTATTCCTATGTGACATGTTGCTTTCTCTGTATATGTTTGATGTCCATACTTTGTCCTGGCTTGCAGCCCAATTTGTAGGACTAGAATAGACTAATTTCTTCAGTCTATAGTTAAGCATAAAACGAAGGGATCTGAATGCATTTAGACAGTGAATTGTAGATCAGATCACACAAAGCATTTTATATGTTCCTACAGCTAAACTACAAATGTGAATTTGTGCATAAATACATATTTGCACATCTTAAGCACTGGATATGAAAAAAGACCAGAAAAAACACTCTTGTGCCCAACATCCAAAAGCTTCAGTTATTCAAAGGGTGGGAAATTAATCAAAACTAAAACAAACAGTGATGGGATCAAATCCCTTAGCATGCAACTGATGCTTTGGGGGAACTTTGTGCGCTCTCTTGCCACTTGTTATGACTGTTATTAATTAGCTGCTTCTGAAGATCCTCACAACAAATTTAGTGAAATTAATCTTTCCTCAAGGATAAAAGAGATCTCTCTCAGGTAATTCTCCTCATTTGACCTTTTGTTACAGCACCAAAAAAGTTAATAATAGTGCACTCAGGTTCACCCTTACAGCCGGAGGACAATTTTTGCATCAGCTCTCAGTAACAATTCAGCTACTATCACATCTTTCTGAAAGCTCAGGAAACTCTGTTTTAATGTGCAGAGAAAAGCCTCAGAACGATATTAAGCCCTTCACATCAAAGCAATGAGTAAATGGTTTTCTGATGGCTTTACTCTTTGGAAAGGAGGGAGAAGAGGCTGATAAGGCATGGCAGAACAGGACTGCAGACAGCCAGATTGAGATATCGACCTAATAATGTACAAAGGGCCCCTTGATGTACAATCTTTTGGTCTGCCTCTATCTCATTCCACTTTGTCTCTCTTTACACTTCCATCTCTTTCTGTTTCTGTTCCTTTCCTCTTCTCTTTTTTGGGCCTCATTTTGTACCTCCCAGGAGGCTGGAGAAACTCCTGAAAGTGCTCTCATCTATTCCAATGAGTGAATACCAAAGTAAGCTCATCTTTCAGGGAGTGACACTAAAAGTGGAGTCAGAGAGGAGAAGGACAGAGATAGAAGGAGGGAGAGGAGTGTATAAAAGAAAGGACAGAGAAAAAGAAGTGAAATGAAGAGGAAGAGATGAATGAGGCAAAGAAGTGGAGAGAGTATGTTTGCACACCTACTACAGTATGTGACTCATCTAGCTCAGCAAGAGCGGAGAGGAAGGACGAGCAGGTGATAAATTCAGCAGGATGTCATCCCAGTGCCCTGGAAAGCCTTTTTGTGCATTTCCCCTTTTTTTCTGCAGAGCTATGCACACCTTAGAAACAATAGTCTGCAACAAAAGCCACGATAAATGCAAACGTTATTAAAAACTACAGTATACGTCTTGTGCACTACTGAATTCAGAAAAAGGAGTGAACAATGTAAGTTCTTAAGGCTAATTTCAACAAGTTAAAAAAAAAAAAAAAGATTTCAGTGATTTTGGCTTCTGTGAAGCAATAAAGTCCAATAAGTCCTGCAGATTTTTCTGTGGTGCATTCATTCTGCAAATACTATGACAGAGAAGTGCTCCAATGCACTGAGGTATAGGGACTTTGCAGGCTCCTGGAGTGACGGATGTCAAAAGTCATGTTGATGGAACCGTCTTGAGATGATGATTTTTCAGTCAGACATTCACATGCACATTAAAACTTAGATTACACTCCAGTCCAATTAAAGCAATAAACCAATTTTTCAAATATTATGTAAACACCATAACTTGATTAAATTGCCATAAATCAACACAAGAGATGTCAGCATTAATGAGGTCCCCCCAAACAAAATTTTTTTACGTAAATTTGATTCTCTGTTTTAATTTGCATTTTGTTTGAATTGTGTGGATTGTTTTTTGGTGTATTTAAAAGCCTAACCAGGGACAAGGACTGCAAATTAGCTTAAGCTAGATGTCTTATATACATTGCAATTTCCACATTTGTCTATGGCAATGTTGTATGTATCATCCCTGCCAAATAAACAATATATAAATAAATAAATAAACAAGCTTTTCGCTTTTCTGAGTAACAGACCAACATTACATGATTATAAATAAATTTACTCAAACATATAAATGTTATAATTGCAATAAGCCACCTCAGCATGCATTTCTTCACCTGATGGACTCTCCCTCATACTTATGCAATGTGTGGTGTATATTTGTTGAACCATAGAATCCCATTAATTCTATTCATGCATATGTTACATTTTCCCTTAATCACAGTACAGTCAAAAGCAAAAATCTGAGTATAGTGTGCAGGTAAACATACTGACTGGGATAATGATGATATCCTTTTGCCTACTTCTAATATATTTTTTTGACAAATGCTGAAGGAAACATGGCCAATAGGATTGTACCTGGTAATAATATTGTCCTCATTTCCTCATTTGGTATGGTGTGGTCAAATGTGCACTAAGAAGAGAAGGACAGATCCATAGATTAATGGTGATAATGATACATTCAGACTTAATCATTGGCATATCATGCTTTTTTTTTTTTGTCTTTATTTATCCAGTTATGGTAAGCAAATACCCAATGCTCAACATGAATCTCACCACTATAGAACATGTAATCATTGTGACTTAATTGTGAGTTATTCCTATTTTCTACTCGAGATAGGTGAAAGGCACAGCCAATAAGCTCCAAGACATCAGCATACATCAGCAACAATCTGGAAGTGCCACAGCTCTGAAGAAAATGAATTTTGCAAAACTTCATGTGCTAATATGAGCGCTGATACCATCCAATTGCCCACAGCATTCCCTCACTGTTAGGCAATGCAGTTAATACGTATCAGTGTTAAGGGACAGTGTTGGTGTAGCTTTGCTGGAACAGGGTGGCTGGTTTTGTTGACTCTGTGCTGCCCCTAAAAGAGCAGTCAGGTCAGTAGCTAAGCATGTGGGCTGACAGGTTAGCCTGCTGATGTTGGCCTTTTTTAGAGGTTAGAGCACGACAGGACTGGAAAGACTCTCTGCATCCGCCTGTCGACATGAAATATCTGCTGTGACACCCCCATGAGGAGGGGGGATTCCATAATAGATTCTGCTGACACCTAAGTATGTCCATTTCTATTACACAGCATCCATCGGCCAATCACTTGAGCTAGACAGTTGCTCAGTGTGGCCTCTTCTGTCTGCTCTCTCTTTCCGCTTTCCTAAAATCATACTTTTTCTTGTTCTTTCCCTCTCTTTCTGTATTTTTCCCCTCTTGTTGTGTTTAGGTAAAGGAAATTTTGCTCTTTCCCTCACTGTATTGAGTTTTGCCTGACATTAGATGGAAGTGGGTCACCAGCTCCCATCAATAATACTGACTTTTGGTGTTTAGACAACAACTCCCCTGGTTTACAGGAGTGGCTTGAAGTTTTTCTGCCATAGAAGCAAAACAAGCTGTACACTTCCCCTCATCACTCAGGATAAATGAAAACTTTTGTCTGATGTAACAGTTAAGTTTATATTATATACAGTACATTTGACATTACATTTCCTCTTAAGTTCTATAAAAGCAATTTTTAAAAATTGTAACACATTCATAAGTACATTCATGACTCCAGCAGAGAAACAAGTACTACTTATGCTTAATCTAGTTTTACTCTAGTGAAATTATAGCAGTAAAATATGATCAAGTGCTAAGTGAAAGTGTTGATAGTAAGGAATTGTTCTTTTGTGTTAATGAAACTGCTTCTCTACAGGTTGAATGAATAATGGAACTAAAACAAGCCTCTAATCAACAGTCAACTGTCTTTTGTTACATGTAAGACCTAATTCTGCAAAATAACTAATAAATAACTGAATAACTGATAGATGTAGTGGGGGAAAAAAGTACAATATTTATCTACAAAATGAAGGTAGTGAAAGAAAAGCTAAAAGTTTCTCAAAATGGAAATAGTCAAATACAGTACCAAAAAAATATCTCAAAACTGTACTTGAGTAAATGCACTTACTTCCCACCTCAGGTCTTTGTATATCTTCAGTGTAAATTTTTATATAGAAGATATAATAATTCCTTTGACATATACAGTACATCACCCAAGAACAATACAGCACCAATGTTCAACTAGAGTAACCACAAAAAGTGGAATTACACTTCTTACTCTAAATGCTAAGTACTGTAATTATTTTGGTTTTTCCTTGGTCTTTATTTGTTCATTAAAGAGCTGTAATTGTATTAGCCTTAAGGCGATAAAATGTTAAAATAATTTATACTTTTGAATTAAGAGTTATGAATCAATAATATATTACATTTGTGACCTTTCAGACTAACAAGCATTCTTTCAGGAGTTGCTTTTTTTCTGGGTTAAATTAGCCACTATGATCTTTAGGTCTTTTAAAAGACAAATAGAAATGTGATGCTGTATGCTTTATGCTATACATATGTTCTTCTCTTTAAAAATGCAATCCCCAACTCTTTTGTAACACCCAACTGCACCCTCAAATCCACACGTCATCATAGATAACTGTTTATATTTTGAAACTTAACTGTGATCTGTGTTAAATTTTACCCGAGAGAAAATTTGGGGATTTGGGGTTGTTATTCAGCACCATAACAAAATCAGGAAGTTCGTTCACACACTCACATTCAGATGGGTATTCTGTCATTGTGTCTTCACACTGAGGCACCACAAATATGCTTGCAAATGGATCTTGAGAAGGCATCATCTCTGTGACTAATCTACAGTCAGGACTGACCTTGTTGGTGTCGGTGACAGTTGCTGTGTAACAATGATCCTCACTTCAGAGGCTTTACGGGGATTTTACAGAGACTGTATTTTTGGGATGGCAGCTCAGACAAATCACATTCTAGTGTGAGAGGCAGAGGATCATGAAAGAACCCAAGCTGGATCTACAGGATCTTGATCTCAGTCCAAGATCCTCCAGTCTCTTCCTGAAAACTGAAATGGGATATGTGGAGGAAAGAAAGATGGATGGAGGAATGAAGGGACAGACACATGGTGAGACAATGTGTTATTCTGTATTAGCAGCATCTTCATCTTTACAACATCTTCATCCTTACTTTTTACTTCACCAGTTTCCAAATGGTCTTGTGCACATTGTTGTGTGTGTGTGTACATGCATATATCTGCAATACATGCATTACAGTGTTTGTGTGTGTGAGAGGAGATGAGAACGTGACAATTTATGTGTGTCCATGTGTTTGTGTGTGGTTGCATATACAGCGAATGTCATATGGTTTGAGGTTTCATAACTAAATATCACAAACATTCATTAATTCAACCTGGGGGGCCAAAAACATCAGCAAAGCAAAGGCTACAGAGTACTCAAAATGGCATGCACATAATGGCTGGAGGGATGAACTAATAAGGCTGTTTCATATCTAGATGTTGCATATTTTACCCTTTTTCTCTAAAATCCATACTCCTCTTTCTCTTTTACTCCCTATAGCAGTTAAGGAATTATTTGCCGCCCTGCCACACCTCGAATAGTTTAATTTATGCACAGCATTAAATGTGACTATTTAGAGTTCAACACTGATAATGCAGTAAAATTAGAAACCTGAGCTGATGGTTGAAATACCACCGACATGACGATGCTATCAGACCTCTGTTTTGATGCCTCTGCTAGCGTCACAAGGTTAGAGGATACAAGGTTACAGGGGGTGACAAATACTCCCTCGACAGACAGCTAAATGCCTGCAGATGCCATTTCACTTGTCTGAGACACCATCTGCTATTCCCCTAGCCAATGATTCTTTCTTTCACACTTTTTCTCTTGTTAAGTGTGTTAAAATGTCACACTCTAACATCCACTTTTGACTAAAACACAAGTGTTTCTATAAGAATCCATCATCTGGCTGCCTGTCTGTCCCTGGCAATAAAAACCATCATGCTTCAAACCTCACCTGCCATTTACTTTCCCTCAACTAAGCCTTTATAAAGTATTCTTGGGTTTGCATAACACAGCACTTTCTTTCTTCGTGTTTTTGCTCCAAGCATCAATTTTAATCACACCATGTCAAAAATATGAGGATTATGAGATTTGCATTGTCCTTACTTGAAGGGGTTATTTTGTAGATGTCAAAACAAGCAATCACAGTGTTGCACACATATGCTTGTGCATACCCAGACACACCACACACACATGCACACAGGGTCTTAAATACAAAGCAAGGCCCACAGTGGGACTTGAAAGGAGAAGATCCCAGCAGCAGGAGGCCCTTGGCTTTGTCCAGCTCAGCTCTCTTAGCACACATCATTAATAATCCTCACAAAACAGGACAGAAGAACAACTGTTACTACTTTTGATTTATGGCAGCGTCTCTGTATTTAAGAGTGCATCCAGAGTTACACAACACAGGCCCCGACCAGCAATGAGTAAACCATAGAGTGGAAAGGTGAAGGTCTGTTTTGAGAGAGGTCATCTTGATCTGGATCAGGAGATGGAGAGAGGGGGCAGGAGTGTGGTTACCAGGTTGACATAACACCCAGCTGCTTTCCATTAGCTTCCTGGAAGGTATTTGTCCCTCCTGCAACTCTCAATGCTTCTGGTGGTGCTATTTCAAGTGCAGCATGCCTTAGGCAAGATCAATACATGCCCAAAGCAAGCCCAGAGTATATAAGGGTATATGGAGCATATACCCTTCCTACCAAAGGGAGGGATAAAAGGTGTGCTAACTCTAGAGTGTTGTGGGACATATTGTTCAAAACTGTCTTCCCTTGCAGAAAGAATCCTGGTTTGGAGAGACAGAGCACCATTTCTGGTGGAGACTTTAATGTTAAACAGCATGAGAGGGATGTTCTCCATCTGAAGGGTGATAGATCAGTGACACGAAAGTTACCAAAGTTACAGAAAAAACATTGTAAGTTTCCTGAGAGAGGAATAGAGATGATGGAGAGGTTTCTATTTTGGAAGAGTGGGTGTGAAGTTTTCTCAACAAGTATCGGCATGCACATTGAGGATTTCAGTCGTGCTCTCACCGAGAGGGCCTGTCAGCTATCTTCACCATATACTCTTCCTGGGCTTATAGTGGCAAAGACAAAAGGGAGCGAGCAGAGAAAAAGAGAAGGAAGAGACAAATCAGAAAGTAGAGTCTCATATAGTACGATAAACCCAGTAAATATACAAGCATCAGCACAAGTACAAAGTTCAGAATTTTTATTATCTCCTTGGGCATGGGTAGAACGAAAAGATAATTTCTGATCATGTTTCTGGTGATTCTGG
The DNA here is from genome assembly GCA_014773175.1 of Lucifuga dentata. Taxonomy (NCBI): domain Eukaryota; kingdom Metazoa; phylum Chordata; class Actinopteri; order Ophidiiformes; family Bythitidae; genus Lucifuga; species Lucifuga dentata. The sequence goes on from VXCM01000828.1 coordinate 126,778, forward strand.
GAGATTTGCGAATTTAGCTCCCAAGAAAGGATCAGACTGAATCATCATATCAATCCTTATCTTTAATTCATGCATAGAACCAGAATTTGTTTTATATTATCTCTGTCGATAATAAAAGCAAACCAAAATTGCTCAGGGATACTATTTGCTATCTGTAGCAGTTTCCTAGTTTACATCAGGTTTAGATCCTTATACTGAGAGAAAAAAAAGGAAACTGGCTTAATTAGATGTTTTGGTATTATGGCCTCTTGGGGTGCAACACCTGTGAACTAGATATTAATAATGCAGCTAAGGAGATATACAGATATAATGAGTTTAACAGTTAAGATGCATAGAATTAAGCTGCCTGAGTATGATTCATTCAGCCTCTACTAAGCTACTAGCATTCAATAAAGAAAATAAAGGATGTGACAGAGGAGTAAAAGGCACCGATAAGTAAGGAAAGACATTTTTCCACAGGTAAGAAAAAATTTATTATTTTTCAGTCAACTGTAACAATTTAAGGAGAGCACTTATATGATGACTCTGTAGCCTTATGTGCCATTACATAATATATATGGTAAGCAAGGAATCTGGGGATTTTGGTAGGAACAACAGTGGCCATTTACCAGGTCATTTCAAAGTCCAAGCAGCAAAGAATGCTTGGTTAATGGAATATTCCACTTACCAGGTAACAATTCTCATATTCCCTGCTGTAAACAGAATGACAAATCCTTTGTCAGCACTTTTGTCTCTTCGTACTTTATTACAAGGTTAGCCGAAATGTCAGCTGCTCTCACTGTCATGGCATTCAGTTTTATGGCAACATTGCTGCTTGCACATTAAATGTCTCTTCCTCAGAAAAAGGATTGAGCTCACTATCCTCCTCACGCTCAACAATGGTGGGCTACTGCCCCAGACCACAACCATAGCTGACAACAGCAAACGTGGAATGGAAACATTATAATTTAGCTTTGCATTCATCATAAAATAAATTAAAGTTTATTTGGCTCAACAGAGCTGCATTAGCATAGCAGCAAAAGCAAAATTAACCAGCATAATTATTGCCACCAAAACAAATCAGAGGCAACACTGTAAATTCTTCACTCCCACAGGATGACTGTAACAGGAAAAAAAGTCATTAAAGACACGTCTCGTTTATAGATGACATTACACTGTTTTGAAAAACCACAATTACCACATAATTGGGGGCTGATGTATAGCAGTGTACTGCATGGCAGCCTTTAAGTACCATTAACCCTCTATATAGATCCACAGCTCACTTTATGGGTCTTGTTGGCAGAATGCTTTCTATGAGGGTGATTTTTCAAGGGCTCTATCAATATCCAATGGCAGTGTAAGCTCTGAGGGCAGTGAGCGATGAGTGCAGCGTTGTCATCATGCAGCAAAAGCTAATGGGAAAACAGTTCCAGCGCCTGCTCCTGCATTGCACATATGATTGCATATATGTGGTTGGAAGAAAGAGACTGTGTTAAATGACATCTGATAACAAAAATATGAATTCTCCATCTCTGAGGTACAGTTTCAATACCATACATGCTGTAATCTGCAGGCTGGTAGATTTTCATGGAGCTATAAAAGATAAGATGGAGTTACAGTGACCTGTCTCTTTTCCTGACATGGCCTATGGTGTCTGGGTACATATGGCGGTGGGTGGAGGAAGACAAGTGTGGATGGGGTTCTAGGTGTCAAGGTTCCCCAGAGGGAGGGCTGGATGGTAATGTGGAAACAGGAGTAATTAATCTCCAGATGGGTGAGGGGGCGCTGGGCAGCCGAATGTCTATGTCGTGCCTCTCTCTGCTTGGGTGTTTCATCATAACCCCACACCCTCCTCACCCAGGGCCCCTGGGGCCATCCTTCATTCTTATTTATGAGCTTCCACACGGCCACTCAGCTCTGCTGTACCACCTCTGCATCGATCCCTCAAGGTCAACAAGGAGCTAAGTTGCTGCTAGTGAGCTGTTTGCACGAACAGATAGAAGAGGGTGGGTGTGTGCATGTGTGTGCTTGTGTACAGAGACCACTGTGGCATCCTACGGTATTTCCATTTGTCCTGGTCAGGAGGGGTTATACCTCAGAGACACATGCAGTAAAAACCCAGGGTGCCACACCCAGACCTGCTGCAGGCCCACACCAGGACAAGGTTTCCTGGAGGGAAAAGATCACCCAACAAAAGATCATGCAGAACTCTTCAAAGCATTCTACTAGAGAGGAAACACTGTCTAAAAACCAGGTCCAACATGTGGAAACTGGAAACTACAACAGCCATGAATAAACCAGAAAAAATTCTGTGCTTTAAGATGAAAATCTGACTCTTTTAATAGATACTATTGATTTTGGTGAAAGTTAATTTTGTTGTTGCTATGCATGCATAAAAGCAAGTTCAAGCAAAACACATCATCACAGGACCATTCAAATGACAGACTTGGTCCCGAAATCCAGGCTAAGATGTGTCCACTTAAGATAACCTGTATCTGAGCTGACATAAATACTTAACCTAGAGATGAATGGAGAAAATTATATTCTGGACTGGCCTATGCTTTATTTTTTACAAATCTTTCTGCACAGGGCTAGCCTTGAGCTCGTCACATCCTTTTGCACTCAAACGACTAATTTACCAAACCTGTGTGTTTCTCAGGCTCTGCCACACATTCCTGCCTGGTGACTTATGCAGTAAAGTTTTCAAACTGAGCCGTGAGCAAAACAACGCAGCGTCATCTCTCCTCTGATAGAACTTGTGACCCTTGTGCACAAGTGGTGCAAAGTCAGAGGTTAGCACTCGGGCCAGTAGTATGCAGCAACTTCCTGTTCTCCCCTGGGGGTAGATACACACTGGGTAAGTGAGTGACGCAGAGCTCATAACCCCC
>VXCM01000828.1:129942-203230 GCA_014773175.1 Lucifuga dentata
CCCACCCCCCCGGACTGAGTCGTTACATTTCACAATCTTACTCATGTTGCTCTGGAATGTCTTCTGGGATTCTCAAACTCAAACTGAGTCACACCTGGGAAATGTCCATTTGCATCTGTCTTTGACTTTCATAAGAGACATCATTAAGCATGGCCCTTCAACATTCAAATACAGTAATCTATCACTGCAATGACCCTGTCTTTCATTACAAATGAGGGCTGTGCTGACTACAGAAATGAAGATGATGCTGTAAAAAAAAAAAAAAAAAANAAAAAAAAAAAAAAAAATCTAAACAGAAAAATTCAGGCTATAAACAGCAGCCCAGCCCACAATTCTCCTTGATTTTTCCCATCAAATCAAAACAAAAATGCATTAAGTTCACATTCTACACTTACAAGCCATTTTTATACCCTGTAGAGTTTTGTTTTCATTACTGTACTTGCTGAGGCTGTTTCCCGCATTTTCATTTTATTGCCCACCCTTTTGATTTATGACGCATCTCAACTAGTATTGATAGTTCAATACTAAACCCTACCTTTGGTCATTACTCTTCAGGCCTATATGAACTGCTTATATGGCTGTGGACTGAATTTGTGTTATGGATTTTACAGAAAGTACACAGTTTCTATTATTTCAATGTCTGCCTATTGCTAGTAAAAACAGACACTTTTGTATATCTCTGATTAAAAGTGTCTTCAGGTTGTGTCCGTGGACTGAAACGTCTCAGGCTAGAAATCACAGCACTGCAAATTGGGGTGCCTTTTGCTTATTACTGGACATAATTACAATGTAAAAGAAAAACAACAAAAGAATAAATTATAAATAAATAAAAAAAAGACAATAGAAGTTTTTTTTTTTTTTTCAAAAAGCAGGTCTCAGATTTTTGAATCATTCATTATTTGCTGACATATTTTCTTTTTACAAACAGCATCCACTCTCTGAAGTATAAACAAAACATGTCATAAAAGCTTTTAAAATGTTTTGGTGCGCGATATGGCTGCCACAGTAATCACCTAATTTAAGTCATTTCACAAAATTGCATCACTGTCCTGGTTCAAAATATATGAAGCACATGAAAAATTTATGCCACAAACACTTGAGGGAAACATAAACCTTGTGCTCTCTCCGTTCTCTCTCTGCAGCAATGGGCCATGAAGATGCTGAAGATGCCTCACCATCACTTGTTAACATCAGTGGCATGCTAATGATGTGGCCATTGCTTTAATTTCATTTGCATCAGGAAAACTATCAAGCAGGCACACAAGCATGAATACTATAAGGGTGCTATTCATGACACACAAACAAGACAGGCAATTCACTCTGGAATGAGTTTGTGAGAAGTGTGTTCTGAAAACAATTTCTATTAACTTCCTTCTAAAGTAGATGGGTGAAGAAAGAAAATGAGTAACTGTGAACAGACTGTGGAGACACTAACACACAAAGAAGGTAAAAAATAAACACCAGCCTCTTACAGGGCTGACCTTTATACGTTTGACAACCTGTATGTGTTTCTCTGTGTAAGTGTGCATAGTGTGTAATTATTATATTAAACATATTGCTCAAAAATTTCATTTTTCTGCACCTCAACAGCATTTTTGTCGCCTCTGAACTCCCACTGAGCAGTTTTAGGAGGTAATAAAAGCATCATAGCTAGACAACTAGACCCATACAGTATAGTATGAAAGGTGTAGACTGGATTGTATTCTGAAAACGCAAATAATGAAATATCATTTCATGATAAGTTGAGTAACACATTTTATATAATAATTTCATAATGCCCTATTTATTTATTGATAGTAATTTTGGCCTACATGGAATCCCATTCTGGCTGAGTTTCACTTCAGAACTGTACATTTAGCATTAATTCATGATTCGATGCTCTTTATACAGTAGGTGACCATTTCCTAAGACCTTCAGATGACACAGTCTGAAGTACATGACCCCATCCAGTCCATTCATACATCAGTTGATATAGCAGCGACTGATATACTGTCCATGTAGCATGTATTCAGTTACACTAACATCTCCCCTCAGCACTATTTGACCGGATCAAAATATGCCAACAACCTGAATTGGCTCATGGAACAAACATGGCCGTCCCATTGTATAGTGATAACTCCAAGCCCAGAGGATGAAAACAGCTTTGTGGGGGAAATTGAAGAATGCTGAGAATAAATGTTTGCTCTATAGGATGTGCCAGGTATAGTGTGCTGTGTTGGTGAATAAATGATGAAAAGGAAGAAGGCCCTGTCCTGCTGAGCTTGTCAACCTCTGACAGCTTTTATGTGTGTGTGTGTGTGTGTGTGTGTGTGTGTAGGATGCAGAACTGAAGGACAGCTAAGCCATTTGGAATTATACTGTATAGTTGAGCCCAATAAAGACTTGCTTGCCCTATGCTAACCATTTTCAAAGCATAAAACTAGATTTTTGTTTTATTTTGCCATTTCCCCTAATATTTCAAAATTAAATGTTCAGGTGATACTCCCGCTTTAAAATTCAATGTTTCACCCAGTAACATGTATGCTTTTAAATAAAAGGCATGGCCAGTTTAATTTCTAAAAGCAGTCTTTTTTTCTGGGACTATATCCCTGGGCAGAGACATACATTTTCTTCTGTGTAGTTCCGTGTTGGATCGGTTAAGTAACTTCGACAAAAAAAACATAAAGACATGATGGATTACCTATCTCAATCATATTTCTAGTCTCTACAAGTTGATTTTAATAGAATAGTTAAATGAACTGAAACCAATGGCTGCCTGGAAGGTAGGAAAAACAATTTGAAAATGTACCACCCCAGTGGTATGTTTTGGAAAATGGTTGGACTGTGATCTTTATATGGGTAGTATTTATTGAGCTCAAACATGCAAAACTACCTGCACAGTCCTTTAAGTTCAACACTAAACAAATTTTTCTATGTATGTATTTCAAACTGTATATCCCAACTTTTGAGATTTCTATACTTCTTTGTTGTATCTTTTTTTGCCATTACTGCTACAACTTTGTCACCACAGGGACTGCATAAATTACATCTTATCATGGTTCAGCAATGAGACTAAAAAAAGATCTGCAGTTATGAATTCTCTGCACTTAATGCTATTTTATCTAAATGTGATTTACATGAAGCATGACAATATATATTCGCAGCTATTCTGAGCTCAGCATATTTCTGTTCATATATCTTAATAGTATGGCCCCAAAGAATCAATTTCCTGGGCCAGGGCTGCAGAGGAATTTTGCTGGCTAGCTGTAAATCTGAGATCATTACAATTACTCCTCAATATTTCATATTCCTCTAGGGTTTAATTATTGAAGGCTGTGTTAGACCGTGTCCCGCTCATTGTCTCAGTTAGATGCTGCAGAGCTGCTCTTGATCCTCCAGTATCACTAATGTAATGTGGAAACAGAAAGTGTTCTCAAGTGCCTGTCAAAAGATTTCGCTGTGGGTCGTAGCCACTTAAGGGCGGTAAGTTATACCGGGAGCCTGTAGAAGCTCTTTACACTATACATCCCAGATATGGCAGACTCTGCAGAGGTATAGCAAAGCAATAATACATCTGACAAATGCAGCAGATACACACTGCTCTGTCATCAGTCTATCAGGGATTTAGTCCCTCTGCAGCATATAAGGCAAAGATGCCAGAGAGTCAAGCAAAACATCACTTTATTATGTAATCTAAGGGATAATGATGATGATGATGATGATGATGATGATGATGATGATGATGATGATGATGATGAGGCCATTTTTTTCTCAACAGACATAAGGAAAGTGACGTCCTGTACAAACCCACAATAAAAAGTTTTGGACCCCTTGTGAACAAAAGCAAGTGGAGCTTCAAGGACATCAAGTTGATTTCTTTGTCATGTGCAAGATGAGAGATCATGTTCTGATAACTCCTGGCAGATAAAACATAATTGCACCTAAAAAGACGTCCACACCCACACGTCAGACACGACACGTTCCACCACACGCAAGCACAAACAAACTCACTCAAACCTTGCTGTGTCATTCTGTCTATAAGTGTGTGTGTGTTTGCACGCGTGGAGTNCAAACTCACTCAAACCTTGCTGTGTCATTCTGTCTATAAGTGTGTGTGTGTTTGCACGCGTGGAGTGTTGTGATGAGCCATGGCAGTGCCACCTGCTCCTGCGTGCGGCTGTGCTCCGCTGTGGTGTTGACAGGGAGGGGTTTGGGGGGNGGCAGGGTGACAGCGGTCTTTCAGACGGCAGCAGGTGCTGCCAGCCTGCTGTCTTCCCTCCGTCTCCACCTTCATCTTTCTTTCTTTGTTCCTTCAAGCTCACAGTTTTGCCTTTAACACACTGTGCTCCCCATCAACATGCATCTGTAATCCATGTGTGAAAACAGGTGATGGGAGCCTCATATAGAGGTAATGTATTGAGGGTGGCTAGGGCACCATTTCTGTATTCTGCTTACAGAAATAAATAAGTGACAATGTTGGATTTATTTTGCATAGAGCATGCCAAATAGTCTCCAAAATATACAAGTAAATAGCTAAACTGGGAAAAATAAAAAGCACACAACCATAAAACATCAAAGTTGTAGTCACAAGTGTTGGCAAGCAACATCCAACAAGACAGCTGGAAGATTTATGGGCTCATGACATCCAATCAAAAACAGCCATGATGGCCCAACAGATGGAACGCCAGCCCAACCGCATGTAACATGTTTAATATCATGAGATAAATGAACAAACATACCAAAGCCTGATTAATCTTCAATGTCATGCATTTCAGTAAACATAATATACAGGATGGATAATCATCTGCATACTAAAATGTATGTAAATATAGTAAATATGCTGCATAAGACACACACACACACACCAAAGTAAAGTATGATTTATGGCAAACTGCTGTGTAGTCCATGTTAGTAAACAGAGGATATTAAGTTGACAGCTGTCAGTCAGTGTTTTATTCTCCTCAAAAGATTAGTTTGTGCATTAACACCTAATTACCCTCGCTGCTTTTCATTCAGATTCTATGAATATTTAATGCCACACAGTAATGAAATAGCGTAGAAGTAAATTTAACAGGACGAGTTTAGACAACTAAGCCCAGTAAACCATGGAGGCCATCACTGTATGAGGTATTTCAATGCATAAGTAATTAAAACAATCGCAAAATTATTGACAGCAATAATACTGCAATAATATTCACTCTTAGTTCAGGGATTTAGAATGTGATGTACATAGTGTGGATGCAGTTCTTACCATAAATTGGTTTACTAATTGTATTCCTAAGCCGTATCGTAATTACCAATAAGGACTGAAACTTATGATTTATATGTGTATCTGAAGCAAGTCCTGGTTAGAAAGCAATGTTTCCTCTTCCAGGTAATGTTGAATCGTTCCACTGAAAACTGGAGCCCTTGCTGTATAAAGCCCTCAGTGTGAGCCACCAATTAGTGTCTTTTCTTGTGAAACCCAGAAAAAAAAGACATCAAAGGGCTTGTTCCCTGATTTTCAGCTGCGTGTTCACATGCATTGTCCTGGACAGGTATTGATCTACTGAGAAATGAAGAGGACGAAAATCAATAGCTTTTACATGAATGCACAGCAAGCAGTTTTAGTGTGTGTGTGCAGGATAAGGGCCAAACGACACAAAAAACACATAATGCGCACATGCCCAAGTACACACATGCATGCAGCCATAAACACAATACACCTAAAACAACAATAAGAGTAGTTGTTAGGTGTGGGGCCTGAACCTGTAATCTGCTACAGAAGCCATTACCTCTGAGGGTGAGAAAGTTGGCCCAGGCTGGCCACACTCCACTGGAGAGATTTAAGAGGTCCTTGGATTAAAGCCAGGATTTCATTTCTCTGGAGAATCAGGGCTGACAGGGGCTTAGGTTCCTAGTGATACACACATTAAAACCATCCTTCTTTCTCTGTTTCTGCCTCACACACTGTTATGTCTTTTTTCTTTATTCTTTTCTTCCTGCCTTTGTCTGTCTGTTAATTCAGAGGTACACAGACCAATCAAATCGCAGGCCTCTGACAGATTTGACATAAATGACCTGTCGTTACAGTTGACTAATGGCCAAGCAGATGAGATAGAACACACAGACAGACAGGCAGACGCCTGCATTCATTTCCATGTATGAGCCACTGTGCCGCCATGGCAGAAAAAAAAACAGATCCCCCAAATTGCTACTGCAAGTCTTGAATTACTTTAGCCAATAAAATTCTATTAATAATATACAGTATATACATTAATTATTATCAGCCTAAAGTCTTAAAATGCTAATCTCTGGTATGACAAATGGGCCAGGAACTACAAGTCAGTGGGACTGAAAAGAATCTGAACTTCTTCACAGAATGTTTATTTTCAGTCATAAACAAGGAAGACGTGTGTACACTCCTTCATTTTAGCCACACTGCAATGCAGAATTGATTTTCAGACTTTTTGCAATCATTCAAAAGGCACATGGCTTTTTAATTTCTTATGAGCGAGTGTGCAGCTTATTATATTACTTGCAGACAAAATGAAAGTTTTTGACATCTCCTCAGATTCAGCATGTTGAAAATTCCATTCATCTTTTTAGATCTGTTCTTGAAAAATTTCCATTACTGTAGTTTACAGCGTAGTCTCTTTAATCTACTAACTCCTGTATTCTTGCATTATCGTTGTGTATTTTTCTTTTACATTTCCTTATTTTACATTTTTATGGACATCGATTTGATTTGCTCTCTTGTATTTTGCACTTGAGGACACGTTGCCTTTGCAAGACTAAAAAACTTTGCAAGAAATTTGTCGCCTTAATACATTTTGTCACTTTGATTATTATAATTACTATTACAGCAGGAAGGACATGCACAGCTTAGAAGTGACACATCAAAAGCTTCTGTGAGTCGCAGTAAATCTGCCACTGAGTGAAGCGGTGAGTAATTAAGCCTTGCTGGCACATCATTTAGGTGGACATACGTTTCATTTCGCTAATTCCTTGTCCTTTTGTAAATATAAGTATTTATATATCGTGAAATGCAATTTGTGTGTGCATGTGTATTCTCATGGTTCTTATCTCCTGTAGCATGTTGCCTAATAGAATTCTTTGCTGTACATTTACTAGAATTAATTGTTTGGATGAACATTGTGTACATGGGTGTACATGTCAACTCAAAAAGACTACATACTTATTACAAAGACGTAGGCAGTTATATTCAGCAAACACACACACATACACACAGTTGTCAGTGTGTGGTGTCTTGCAGCTGGAACAGAGGCTGTCATAGTGACCTAATGTCAAAGCAGAGCTGAACTCGGTCCGACCTGAAGGCATAACCAAAGTCTCTATCAATCTTCCTTCCTCTCTTGCTCTCCATCAGTTTTTTTTCCCTTCTTTTCTTTATGATGACAAAATTAGTTTGGGTCAGATTTGTATTTCATTTCTTTTGTTTCATACCACAATTAGCATAGGTTGGTGTTATTTTGTCTAAATACCCATTTTAGGAGGTCAGCCTCAGGAGAGATGTGACAGGAGGGACCAGAGGTGAAGGTTGACTCTAGGCTTTCCTTGTATGACACGTGTCTAGAAACCTCCCCATGGCCGAGTGCTTACAGGCACATTAATCACTGGAGGCACATGAAGCTTGCCTTGCCTCTGCTGTCTCAGCTTGAGGAATTGGATTACATCATACTGTATATGAATCAGATAATTCCTCTCTGACCTTTTCTTCATCATATGAACAAGGGCTGGGATCAGATATGTTTCAGTAAAGAGGAATATAATAACCCATACATTTGCTTCTTTCTTTTTACCTGCTTTTGTCCAGTTTTGGGACTGCCATATACAATGATCGTCTCTTAGCAAAGCAAACTTTGTGTGTCAATGCCTTATTTTTCTTCTGTTAAACCAATCTAGTGTTTTGTTTTTTTTAACTTAGAGCTCCAATGACACAGGCAAGTCAAACACACACACACACGTACACACAGAAGAGGAATGAAGTCAATTAATTATACATTGAATTGAATTATACAAAATAAAAAAAAAAAAAGAGGCTGATTTGCATGGTGAAAATTTTAGGCTGTGGCCAAGGGCATGTCAATCGTAGCAGTTAAAGTTTGGTACTTTATCTAACTGCAGATCATAGTTGCTGACTTGCTGTGCTTACTTGGCTCTATAACCTTGAAAGTGACAAATATACAGTGGGGTCCAATATTCTGAGACCACTGTGAAAATGCTTCTATTTTGCTTTTTTTTTTTTTTTAATNTTTTTTTTTTTTTTTAAATTTAATACAAGATTTTTCATTTCAAATGAAAAGATCATCTTAAAAACTAGAGTGAAAAGTTGAATCTTTGAAAGATGTACATGGATTTCAGAATATCTTAGTATTTGGTATGCCCCCCTTTTGTTTTAATGACAGCATGCACTGGCATAGACAAAACCTGATGAGCCAAGTTATCCCAGCATGATTTGACAACGTTCCAAACAGCTTCTTGTGATGTCAGACTTTCTGATTATTTCCAGATTTACATGGAAAACATCATGGAGATTTTCAATGTGGTCTCAGACTTTTGGACCCCGCTGTATTTATCTAAGAATGGAGGAGTAAGGAATAATTGAGTGAGGAGAATTATGCATCACTGACGCTGTGTTTGCCTAATTGAACTGTGACGTCTGGCACACCCACACCCACACACACACACACACACTACCACATTACTTATGAGGAAACTGTATTGATTTTTGAAGTTTTAAGACTTAAACCTAAAATACATGGCTAACGTTATGGGGACTAATTAGTTCAGTGTCCCCATAACAGATGCTGAGTCCCCAAGTCCCTACAATGGGACTGTGTGAACAAGTTGTTGTCCCTACAAAGTAACACCGAACACACACACACACACACACACACACACACACACACAGCTTTGCAGACTAGGGTTGGAGCTGAAAGAAAAACTAAAAATGTCCAAACAAGATAGGAAGAAGCTAAATATCAACTTGTAGCATACTTTTACTACACTGTATTAGCAGTTTAATATATCAGAGCCAATAGCAAGACAGATTTTTATGATTATGTTATAGAGCAGCCAGTTCTATAAAACAGTAAGTGTAATGCTCATTTAACCATATTTTACTGTTCTTCTTTGTCTCTTCTCTTGTGCTCCTGTCCCCTATCAAAGCAATCTCAGTTGCTTAGCAGTGTGAAGTTTCTTCCTTCTCTACCCCTGCTGCTATGATTAAATTGAACGGGACATTCACGTGTGACGTATTTATCATGCATGTCTCACTCTACATGTGTGGGTGGGCAGGTGGATGATGCACGCAGAACATATGAATGGATGGAAGACGTGAGTGTGGTTCTGCATTTGCAAATTAAATTATTTGTTGTGAACACATGATCACGCTGTAGAATTTAAGTATCTTGTGTGTGTGTGTGTGTGTGTGTGTGTGTGTGTGTGTGTGTGTGTGTGTTTGTGTGTGTATAGAGTGGCTTTTATAACTTTCAAGGAGCTGGTCAAGCAGCAGCTCAAGGTCTCCATCAGAAGTGATATATCGTCAGTGGTCTCCAGGATAACATCTTGCACATCATTTCTGTGATGACAGAGAAGTGTGTGTGTGTGTGTGTGTATATTGTTTGTGTGTGTACAAAAGCCAGTATGTTGCACTTTCACTGTTGAATACCAATAACTTTACTCTCTTCAAATTCCACATGGGTGTCGAGAGTTAGAGTTTGGGTGTTTCATATATAAATGTGTTTTTCCTTTAGTGAGGAAGGTTTGTCATCTTCATTGTATCAGTCAAAAGAATATTTATTCCCACTCACACCACGCTGCATCTGCCTCACTCTTCTTCTTCTCTGCTTCCCAACAGTGCATCCCTCCCCATCTGGCTATCTGCCTAATTTTGATTCTCTGCATCTCTTTTACTTTGGTTTCCTATTCCCTCTGTTTGTGCATTTGTCTTTTTCTCCCTTGAATCCCTTTGCCCTGTTCACCGTTTCACCTTGAGAGGTCTTCTTCCCTTTCCTCCTCCCCCACTCCTTCCTGTGTGAAACTGTATCTGTTTCAGAGCCAGGAATACACGGAAATGCAGCTACTGGACAGAACCGAAGCATCCCTCCCCCATTCCCTCTTCTCCTCTCCTCCCACCTTCCCCCTCCTCCTCTTCATACGGATCCATGCTGTCTAGATAGATGTGAATGAAGGTCATTCTGTGGCTGACTAAGAGCCAAACACATTGCTAGCCCTCCTCTGCAATTCAAATACTGGAGCCCTGCTCTGTTCTCTCTGCTGTATTCAGCTGTGTAGACAAACAGCACTAACAGTTACTGCAGTACACTGATGCTACTGTGTGTACTTGTGTATATTTGTCTTTGTACATGTGTTCAGATGTGTTTGGGTGTTCTGTATGTAAGATTGCAGAGACCTGTGGTTGCAGGAATACAATTATAATTAACAACTTAATGGTTTCAAGCAGGCAAATTGAAAATATGCTAATGGCTACAGGCTAGCACTTCCTTTATTGCTTCTTAGCAGGTAACAGCCAAAGTAGGCAAAGTAGCTGCATGATGCACAAAACTGTTTTCATAGACTTCTGTATATACTCACTGAAATTAAAGGATAAATCATAGGGGACATAGACAGGAAAGAGTCCATCATTACACTCTGATCTTGTTATATCATTTTAGCATTGCAAAGCTATGTCATTCTCTCTCCATCAATGGTAACTACATCATAACGGCAAAGATGTAAACCCCAACCCACAGCACAGTGAATAAAACTTGCATTTCAATGCATAGCTCGCTGTACATCCATGGTCCCTCTCCACCAAAGCAATTGGACAGCTCAGCCTTGCCTAATGCGAAAGAAAATTAACATGGCAAATTGGTCTTAATGAGTCTAAATCTGCTCATAAAGAGAATAAATCCTCAATCCATCAACTAGGCAGTTTTATTCCTCTCTCTCCTCCCCAAATGTTCTCTAGTATTGTAACTGAGGACCTCAGGGAGGACTTAGAAGATACAGTGTATGTGTTCATTCACCTACATAATCCCTCTCATATTTCACACATTTCCACAGAGCATCAAATGGTACATTAGCTCTCTGCATGACATACTGTAACTCTGTTCTACTACAGATTTTCTCCATGTTCCTCAGCTTTTCCCAAAGGCTTACAACTCAATCTGAAAACTGGATGAACGGATAAACTAACTTGTCATCCTTTCTCCCCTCAACCGATGTTTTATGAAATAAACATCTGATGGGATATCAAACTGCATTGTGTCCAGACAAAACTACACTTAAGGAACCATGTAACTGATTTTTTAAAAAGCATTTTGACTTTATGGCCTTGGGAGACATAAAGTCAACCAGCCTGTCAGCCAACCAACCAACCAATATCATCGTGATTATGGAGATCAAACCCCTATAATCAAACATTCAGAATACAGTACAACCAGGAAATTTCTAAAAGCAACGGTAACTGTGTGTGTGTGTGTGTGTGTGTGTGTGTGTGTTTGTGTGTGTGTCTGCAGTGCAGCCTCAGCACCCAGTTGAAGTGTCCCTAATAGGATCCCTGTGGGATTCCTCAGCAAACCTGCACACTGTCAGCGGTCAGCATTGACAGAGCTGGAGTACAAACTAAAGATGAGGCATTCTATTCTCTGTCTCTCTCTTTTCTCACTCAAAAATATGTACAGACACTTTACACACCAGAAACCAAAATGTATCATCAAAATGTATCTGTCATATCTGCTATAACCTTTGCAGCATCATCCACCTTCCAGAATAACTGAATGTGTCTTCTCTTCTTTTTTTCAGCTTGTGCAGTTGTTATCTTGTTTTCCCTCTGACACAAACATGGAAAATGACTATAATTTATTTAAAAGGATACAATTTAAAAGGATTATTTATTGAAAAGGATTTAATACGGGGCTGTATTAAACAATGGTTTCATGTTTTCTTGTCAGAAGCAGTTACGCTGTCATTCCGCACCACTAATTGGTGTTTGTGGCAGAGAATAAGGGCAGCCATGAAGATAAAACGAGAGAAAGCACATAGGTGGCTCATTACTTAACACAGCATTTATGTATTACCTTTTAATTACCCAGTTTATGGCCAATTACAATGTCCAACAGTACAATAAATAAGTGAGTTTAAATGATACGGGTCCAGACAGAGCTGTTTTAGTGGGCTGCACACACACACAAATACACACACATACACACATACACGTGCTGGGGATGCAGAAACATTAGCTGACAGAATCCTGCTCCCTGTGCAGCATAAAGTATCTGGGAGCCTGAAGGCTGGATGTGAAGACAACATTGTAAGAAGTAATTAAGCAGCTCTTCTCTTTGGCTAATTGGAGATTGGAAGTGTGATAGTCATTAGCAGCTCCCATTTTCTTGTTATGGCAGCAGAGCAAAAAATAAGAGAAAGGATGAACACTCTGAGAAAGCACATCCAATCCATTACAACTATTCGGAAGCTAATAGAAGACATGGATATAAAAAGGCAAATTAAGAGGAGATAATAAGAATGCTATTTTCCTATTGGGTCTTCCTCGCCAGAGATTTCTGTCTTTGCCAGCTGACTTTCATCCTCACTCACCCACCATTGTGAGGCTGATTCAGCCAAGACGTCCAGGATAAAAGACCAATTAAGCAAATCAGTGTCTTTCAATGGATCGATTCAGTGGAAGAAGAGAAAAGAAACAATGTTAACACATCTGTGCGCCGAGGGAGCAGCCAAGGCAAAGAAGAAATTCTCTGTGCTATTGTAAAGTATTGTGCATTATTCCTAAACAGCTGGTGTGCTGGAAACATTAAAAACCACAGCCAGAGAATCAACACATCCAAAAGTCACAGATCAAGGACACATTATCCTGCTAAAAATGACTTGGCACATGATCAATGTTGTGCAGTCACAACAAGCCGCGGTCATGCCTGGGACAATTTCATAATGGACTGTAATTATTCCAGTTATTCTGCAAAATAAAGCAATATGACTACGGCAGCTCTGAACTTAAGACCTCTCTCTCTCTCTCTCTCTCTCTCTCTCTCTCTCTCCCATAATTTGGGCAGAGATTCAATTATTCAATATACACAGTACAGTGCAAGTAGGATTTTTGGGTGTGGTGTGTTTGCATGAGAATATTAATATATTTTTGTTTTTCACAATTATGGCATACATTTTTTAAAAATGCTGCGACTCTTAATGTGTACGTTTGTACACATATGTACAGGCACACAGATGAGTGCATCTTAAAACCTTAGAAGGCAGCTAGCTCAGGCAGCCCATTCATAAGTTTATTTTCAGGCCCACAAATGCACAAATTGAAGGACAATTTAAGAGGAATGCAAAAACGTGAATGAAATGGATGAGAGTATCAGCTAAATACATAAAATGCAGAATATAATACATCTAACTGTAACATCATCAAACTGTCCAGCTGCACCCAGGAGTCTGTCTGTCTGATGTTCCCAACATGTGCCTCCTTGCTGACAGAATTACTCCCTAACACCTTCAGTCTTTATTTGGTGACATCCCAGGTCATTCACTTCTTCTGTGCATGTGTGTGTCAGTATTTTGTGTTTACAGCCCAAGGACATCTGAGAGACAAATGCACTACTTGTCATTTGTCTGAATGTATGTGTGTGTGTGCTCATGAGCACGTGCGCTATGCATGTGTGTGTATGCGTATGTGTGTGTGCAACATGCTACCACAGCAGACACATATACCCAAGGTCACAAATCAGGCCAGGTGGCCATTTGGAAAGATTAAGGACATGTTCCTAAAAAGGAGACATGTTTGATTTATCTCATCACAGCAGTCTCCTTAGTGATCTCTTCACTACAAGGGCAACAGTAAGGCATTGTGGAGTTGGGCTACTGATCAAAAGAAGGAGGTATCAGGCTAGACTCACAATCTCTCCTAAAAGTTTTTATATGATATTCTCCAAAATGATAGTGAAGAACAAAAAAGAGGAAGAGTGTAAACAAGAGAGAGATATTAACCCCCCCCCACCAATCCCCTAAGACAGATGCTAGCTAGGGCGGCCTGCCAGGGTGGCACAGTCTTAAGGTGACAGGCTCTGCCATAGTGAACAAAATTGATAATGCCATATGGCTAGAGAAGAGCGGCTGTGGATTCCAGTCACGAAACCATGAATGAGGAATAATCCTCCCGTTGCTGATGTAGGACAAGGTTTTACTGCCCTGGAAGGAGAGAAGAGTAGCAGAGAAGAGAGGAAGGTGGAGGAGCTGGAAGGAGGAGGGGCATACTGCAGGAAAGGCCGTGGTACTGATGATGACCCCCGCTTCTCTCGACTCCCCCATTTCTCCTTCTCTTATTGGTTGCATCTGTTTAGCTGAACAAACAGAAAGCACAACCAAACACCTCTTTGCAACTCTACAGCAATTTGCTAGACAGTTGCTGCGTTCTGTTACTTAACACAGGTGAA
Organism: Lucifuga dentata; assembly: GCA_014773175.1. Classification (NCBI taxonomy): domain Eukaryota; kingdom Metazoa; phylum Chordata; class Actinopteri; order Ophidiiformes; family Bythitidae; genus Lucifuga; species Lucifuga dentata. The sequence continues at coordinate 144,378 of VXCM01000828.1, forward strand.
CTCATAATAGGGAGGCGGGTGGCATTCAGCATGTCTAATATAATTGTGTGTAACACTCTTAACATTCCTTTCACACACACAGACTGCAGAGACTCGTGCAGGATAAACAGGAGCTCTGCAGACTTGGGAACTGTGAGAAATGCAGACTCACGTTTACCAGAGCCTTTTCCCCAGGTACCAAGAGGGACCAGAGGAGACAAGGGGAGGCGGTGGGCCTATTCCGTGGCAAGAAGCAATTAATTTGGAGAGTGCAGCACTGGCAAGCTAGGAGGTTAGACTTAAATGGAGCAGAGCCAGCTACAGAAGCTAAGCTTAATGGTTTGATTGATTGGCCGCGACTGCATATTTCTGAAGTCCCTCTGCGCCGATCAATGAGTCAATGAGTGCCTCGCCAAACCTCGCAGCTTCCCGGCCTCGCAATTCAATTAATCTGGAGGCCTTGGTGGCCTCTGCCTGCAATCGTGTTACAGCCCTGGAGACAAGCCTCCACTTCTCCCTCTTTCTCACAGAACTGGGAGCTTATTGCAGAAGGTGCAGCACAGCTGGGGGGGAAGGCTGTATAGATGAAGGGAGGGGTGGAGAGGAAGAGGAGAATGAGCAAAGGGGCGGAGAGGTTGGCTTTATTAGATTGGTAACAGACACTACGTACTGTATCGGACACAAATCGAGTTACCCTCCTAATCTGTCATTTAAACAAATTATCTTGGGTGGTGATGCATCAGCAATATCGCTCCACTCCAGGGGGTTGAGGTAAGAGGGAGGGAGGGATGGAGGAATGGAGAGAGGGAGGGCGAGGATGGAGGGCTAATAGAGACACAAGAGGGACTGACACTTTGTCAGGAAAGTAATGGAGGGAGGAAGACACAGTACATGGAGGAAAGAGAGCGAAGAGACAGCCCAGAGTGACTGGGAGGCAACACTGAGGGTGCTTAATATGCAGGATACCAACTAGGGTCATACTCAGATTGTGTTATTTATATTCATCTCAATCCTATTCATGAAAATTCCTGTGTACACAAAACAAAAACATAAATACTGTCATGGAAATAGGCAGTAGGCATGGATATAGCATCAACTGCTTACATCCATCCCAGCAATATCCCAGCTTTCATACATTTTGCATCTGCAATATAAATACATTATATAGTATAGAAACGCAAAGTGGAAGAAAAGAAAGAAGATGAGAGGGCTAAGGAACGAGGTGATGGAAATACATAGGAAGTTAAGAAGAGCTAAAAAGAGTACAAGCAAGAACTCCTGCTACCTACTGTATTAAAAACTAAAAAGCTGTATTCTCAATCCAAAAACGAAATATAACAGTACTAAACTATTACTCCAGTATTTTAAATTGTAAAATATTCCCTTCATATTGTAGGGTTACTGGATTTGTGATCCAATCAGCTGATTTGCTCATCTTAGCTATGAAAATTTTATGTCAAGGCCCCAATATCTCAAGGTACTTGTTGGTTTAAAAGTCTCTTAATTTTCCAGTGCAGTGCCTTCCTTGACATAACAGTAAAACCTAAATACACAGTTGAACTTCCTGTATTTATATGTAAAACAGGAATCTACCTATCTTATAAGCTCCTTACACCTACTGTACATGTCCGCTTGGATATGACAGCTCTTGACTCAACATACAAAATGTCAAATAAATTTGACAGTGGTTGGCTGAGTTTGCCAAGACCCTAAGGAAATGCTCCAGTGTCCTAATTATATGATAATTGCTTTAGCATATGCAAGCAATATGGAAGCAGATGCTGGGAAATTCCAAGGTATGAAGCAAAGCAGATTATCAAGCACCCAATGGAAAACTGACTTCATGCAGTTTGATCCCTGACAATTAAAACAGCAGATGCATAAACTGGACATGAAATTGTAATGACTGTCATATGATCTACAGTCCAGTGCTGATGTTTCTTTATCTCACTACAAATGTATTTAGGAGTTTAGTGAACAGAAGATGCATTCTGCATGGCCATCTGCTATGACACCCAAATAATGACATAGATTAATAGATTAATAATCCACAGGAAGGCAATATAGAGAAGAAGGTTTACTCAACCAACCTGTAGCACATACATCTGTTAGCTAGAAATTAGGCCAGGTTTATATATTTGATGTTAACTCTGTCTATAAGACCGTCCATATTGGTTATATTCACCAGGGGGATGACGTGAGGCCAAAAACATAACTTGTCTGTGAGCTGCACTGAAACACCTTAATAACTGCTTCAAGTTTTGTTCAACTAAGATGGTGACAATCAAGGGGATCATTTTCGCAAATTTTACAAAGGTGAAAGAAACATGGGGATGGTACGTCATTGTTCTGATTGTCATTGACGTGACAAAAATGACATTATTGTCTCCAATTTGGAGGTACTGTATAATTCATATCATAACCAATAAACCCCATGCCTTGAATGTTTATATAAAGATGCATTCAATGGTTGAATGAGTGAGCTGCATCAAAAAAGCCAACAGTATCCACCCTCATGCTGGGATATGCTGACTCATTCAAAGTGACCAATAAGTTTTACTGACAGACTGGGATTTATGACCATTTAGCAATCAACACTGTCTTCACAAACAATCCTTTTTTTAAATACAGCCATTGCCAAATTGCATTAAAAGGGTGTAAACTTGTTAACATAAAACCAACTGCTGATCAGAGCTACACACCACACACACACATGCACATTACACTTCAGAGATTCATACCAGAGCACTGACCAGGAGATCAAGACAGGTCTCAAAGGCCCAGTGCCTCCCTTTGACACTGCAACCTATAAGCCTCCAATTAAAAGACCCAACTCCTCCTACATCTCCTGCTCCTTCAGCTCCGTGTACCATGCCAAGCAATGCTGAGTACACAGTATCCCACTCTGCTGATTCAGAAAACCAAAGAATCAAGATGCAAAGGTCAGCATTAAATCTACGACCCCTGCCATTTACACATGACACCAGTTTCCCCTACAGAGCTTCAGTTCATGGCGGATTCAGTGATTCTTTATACAGTACGAATTCAAACAGCTTCCACATGTATTTCTTTTAGCAAGAGACATTTTTTGCATTGTATCAGCATGGTATGCAAAACTTGAAAATGTTATGTGTTATGTGTAAAAACACATAATGGAGCAAGTCTCCCTAAAAATGCATCACCTGACTTTCCTCAAAATTACCCTGTTGAACTCATTCCACATTGACTTGAACTGATAAGTAAAACAGACACATAGTGTTTGCAGCAGCATGACTCACATCTGTTCTTTATTAAACTTACTCACACTCAAATCCAGTTAACACAGGAGGCAAGGTTAATGAGAGCCACCGTGCACAGGCTGAGTGTGTTACGTCACTCACACTGATACCAATCCATGCTCAAGGTTTAGGGTATTATTAATCAACTGTGTAGCACTAAATGAGTATGACTCATTTTCATTGCATTGGAGGGAAGTGAATGTGGCACTGGTAATCATGTAAAATGTGTGTGTGTTCATTCAGATGTAATTTTCCTGTGTTTAGTCCTACATCAGAGATGGTGTGTGTCTGTGTGCTGGTGAACAAAACGAGCCAAATGCTGCCACACTGCAGCATAATCAAGACTCTACACCTTCAGCTCGGGTTCTGTGATAACAGCATGAGCAAGACAGATTATTTTAATGAAGATTTTCTTCCTGACTGCAAAGGTTCCAGCATTCAAAACTAATCAACTCCACAGCCAGAGTGATAAATATTAACTTGCATATGAATGCAGGGATTTCATTTCTCCTAATTGCTTCTGTGCACTGAATGAGTGAATGGATTTTAGGTGTGTTGTGACAGAATACATCTACACTCTAAATATGATGCTTTTTAAAAATTTTGCCACCAAGTGAGTTAAAAATATAACTGTGCTAAGGAGGAGATGTTACTTTTGTGGCTCATCAGAACACACAAACTCACACAGGCAATACACACAAGTCTGGAGTGAAACTGTGTGTGTGTGTTGTGCATGAACAGCATATGAGCTTCTGTAACATGATTATGTCTATTCAGTATCCTACATCATATCTACATGTATTTATGTGCATCGGTTCGTGTTATAGTATTCCTGTGTTGCATGTGTGTGTGTGTGTGTGTGTGCGCACCTCCCAGTGTCTCTCAGCTCAAGTGGCTGTTGAAATATAAATACATGGTGTAACTGACCTGCTATGCCACTTGAAGTGCTTCTGCAGTCGCTGTCTTATCGCAGCGAGCCATCACCGGGGAATTCAGGGAGAATTCAATGGCTGCTTCGACAGCCATTTCTACAGGCACTAATTGTCTGTCAGCCAAGGCTGATAGGCAGCAGGACACTGACAGACGGCGCTGATCACTGGGCTGATACACTAATACATTCATTGGAACTTTTTTTATGCCAGGGATGACTAAAATTTAGTAGTGTGTGGAAGATTGCACCTATTTTACCAGCCTAAATCATAAAAAGGTGCTATAATAGAGAACACAGTGCCACCAAAAGTAATTCAGAAGATGCACATCTTCTGCTAAAATGAATTGAATGAATTTGAATGAAATAAAATGAATTTCTCTGCCAAAAGTGGGTGACTAAAAAGGGAAGTACTAATACATCCTGCCCTAAACAGCAGCAAAGCAAACTGGACTCACCAACATAAGATGTTTTGTTTGTCTTGCATTTTTATATCTTGTGTTAACCAAACAGATCAGCAGTGTGATGAACTTGAGGTATGTAATTCACAAAACAGAATACACCAGCGCAGATTTTAGGGTCAGATAGTGTTTTGTTGTGGGTTAGATTACAAAATAATTCAAACTACAAATATAATTTATTTCTAGGTGTGTAACTTCTTTTTTGCAGTATATGTGGTTGCCTGATTTAGTTTGCTGTACTTTATTCAGGTCCAACATTGTATTGTATCTATTAAATCTGTGAAAACAAGTTACACTTTAACATCATATGCAGATGTGTGCACATATGCTTTGTTGTCCTCTCATTCCCACCTCCTCCTGCCATCCTTTGGATATAATTCTAGGTCTAGGAGACAGAATGCCCCCTGTGGTATTTAGATTACACCCAAAGCCCCAGAGTCAATGTTATATTTACCTCACTGATGCATGGTGGGCGTTGGATAACACTGATTCAACTGCTATGTTGGCGAGGGGCCTGTGCAAGGTGTGGGAGCAATAGTGAATAAAAGGATAATGCAAAAAGGAAAACACCTGTCTGGCTTGCTTACACAGACCACAGGAGGAGGAGGAGTGGACATTAAACATGCACTCAAGTCAATACACACAGATAAGAATACTGCAAATATGACTAAAAATGGCAGATGATGGGCGGATAATTGAGTTACTAATATAACATGACAGGTGTGTTACAGTATATTTGGATTGTGTTTATGTTTGCAAAGCGTAATGTGTTAATGTCTATGCTTTAGAGTGGGTTAAAGACTTTACAGTATACTAAAGGTTTTTGTCTCTACTTCTCAGTCTCTGTCTCTGTTTATTTCTTTCCAACTTTTGTTTTATCTCCATTTCTCTGTAGTGACGTACTCATGTTGAGACAGGTAAAAGGCTTTTTCTTTATGCTGCATCATTAGAGGGACAGAGAGGAAGTTACCACATTTCTCAAATGCCATTAAAAGCAGAAGACCACCAGGGGGACAAATAAGGAATTCTTCTCTGTTCTATTCTAATTACCCTCCGCAAATTAGGTCATTTTCAGACAGGTTTCTCTACTCAATTTACTTTGCTATTCATTAGACACATGCTGGACACTTTGCTCTTACTATTCATGACAATTCAGAAAGCAGAGCTGCTATGATTACATTCCTGCAGTCCATCAGCCCAACAGACAGTAGGCAGTAACTTAGTGTATTTGCAAACTCAGCTATAGCTGAGTTTGCAAGGTAACTCATTTTCCTGGCACCCATTGGGAGAGAATCACAGGAGATGGGCCTGACAGTGTCAGACTGCTGACCCAAAAAGTCTTTAAGTGGGCCATTGATGATCGGGGAATGGACATAAAGTAAGAGCTTGAGCAAGAGGAAGACAGAGAGGTGGGATCAAATGAAAAGTTCAAAGACAGATTGAAAATGCAAAGAGAGATGAATAGAGATATGTAAGGCTATTATGTGCTTTATATCAGGCAGGACAAACGTACCCACATAGAAAGAAATGAGAAGAGGATGTCCTATTTGTCCCAATTTCCCACTGCAGCACCTGTGAATGTCTGCCTGGCCTGGCCCTAATCCTCTCTCTGAGACTGATACCATTATTACGCCCCCAGACTGGATTTTTTTCCCCCGTTTGTTCTGTTACATGATAACAGGTTAAGAGAACGCGTAAAGATTATTTTTCATGCGGATCAAATGCCTTCATTCTTTTGAAAATCATCAGAGATTTGCTGCAGCAAAGAACCAGGAACAGATGAGAGAAAAGTAACTGAAAGAGGAAAACAAAGTATAGGAATGACAGCAGGAAAGCATGATGAAACAAACAGCCTTTGTGATGCTGTGAGCGCATGTTAAAATGGACCACAAGATGTGTAGAACACTCAGCTTATCTGTGAATATGATTAAATAGCGAGCATTAGGACACATTGTATTTAACCTACATACCCTATCTCCAGTGATTTCCACAGAGAAAGTCTCTTTTATCTGCTAAGAGACCTTGGTAATCCCTAAAACACGCATGTACTGTATACTGGCAGCTTCTGATGAATACTCAATGAGAGACAATCTGCTGGAAACCAACCTCAGTTCATATTCTGTGCAGCTTTTACTATTTTACTAACACTGTTAGACATCACTGAAAGACAAGATCCAGGTTTGTTCAGGTCAGTTAGGTCTCGCTACAGCAAAGCAACTAGTTTATCAAAGCCTCCTTCTTGACAAAGCACTGCTGACAGTGTTCTAATAACATGGGCCAAAAAGACAAAAGAACGGCTATAATAAATGTAACATTTTTCTGGATCTATCTGTTTAACTATTAAAGCTACATAAAAGTCTTTGCATGCTACTGAATCATTAACTACACATTAGTAGTTGTTGCACATTTCTTGCCCCATTTGTGACTACAGACATTAATCCATTAATCTGCATCCTGTCCAGAATCAGACATATATATTAGTACATAAGATTGGCCCTTATATGGATCTGGACCAAATTGTGGGATAAATATGCATGTGTGTGTGTGTTTCCCACTGAGACTTCTGGCTGGTCTTATGAAGAAATTAATTAAAAAAAATATTGAAAAACACCATCTTAATGCTCCGTCATCAATAAAATAATTTTTAATATTCCTGGATTTGCCCCTTGATCCAATCCACACTGAACTTAATGGGGTTTTTTCCTGTGCCATGCCCCACCCCGCTTTCACCAAGTTCCTTCAAAAATGGTCTATAACTAACCAACAAATGCAAGAGGAAATTCTTCGTGCAGTACTGGTAGACAAAAGCTGAATTAAAAACCCCAACTTGTATAACTCAGACTGAATTTTCAGGCTGAATTTCATGATGCAGTGTAGATTACTGCGTCTCCAGTATTGCTTGACGCTGCCTGTCCACAGTTCAGTCACACCTTAAATTACACAAATCCTGTGCACACTGTCAATAACTAACCCTGACAAAGACAGCTGACTTGCAAAATGCTTATTTAATCACTGGTGTACATACAGTTATAGAACATGATCATACTAAACTTTGCCACATTAATTTCCACTGTAATTAAACCATAGTAAACACCAGGGATTCAAATATGAATGTGAAGTTTACTTCTCCCTTAAAACCTGACAGCGGTATTGTAATATCAGACTTTGAAAACTATCTTCAGATCATATTAGAACCAATAAGTTGCTTTTTAAAGTAATGTGGAGGAGAAGCGAGAAAGGTCTCACAAGCTTTGAGCAGAAAACCAGGGTGCAGAGACAAAACAGGACCAGCAATGCGACCATAACCAGAAAATTAGATTAACTGAATTAGAGGGATTAGACCGACTACAGCTGGAAAAAGAGAAATAGTGCAAGAGAGGGAGAACAGGAGAGATGGGTGAAGAGAAGGGAAGGAGGATGTCCAGAAGAGGAATGATAAAGATATAAAGTTTCTGTTGGAGTTGGTTGGAAAAGTCGTATTGCGGTAGAGAGAGAGGAGCAAGAGGAGCAATAGCTCAGCAGATTTAGGTACCCTGGGTAACTTTTAGGAGCTGGCACTCAAATAAGAAGCTGACACCGTTGCGGCCATCTCTCTTTTCCAAAGGTTCAGCTGAGTTCCTCTGCAGGAGTCAGCTTACGTTACAGTGCCCCTCAGTGGCTGTTTGTGGAACTATACGCTGAACTTCTGAGTAATGATGAGGCCAAGAGATGGCAAGGAGATAAGGAGCATAACGAGAGAAAAGTAGAAATTTTACACTACTTCACTGACATCTGCTATATCTACTATATTGGCCTGTCTTGACTTGTAATGTCCAAAAAAGATGATGTAGCATAAAGATGTAGAGATAACCCTCTCTGCTTGCTGGGAACAAAGGCGAAAAGAAGTAATTAACCAATTAACCTGGCCAAAAGTAGTATCACATACAAATAACAGGTTAGGAGTGTGTGGCTGTGTGTGTGTAGTTGTGCGAGGACGTGCTGCAGAGAAAGACAAAGCTCTAACCAGGAGGGATGGAGCCTAAATCAATGTGATTAATTCATGTTAATTGCTGCCCCCTGGTGTCAGTGCCACAACTGCCATTACTTTGCTGATACACACGGTTTAGGTTCCGCCTCTTTGGCCAGAAGATAAATGTGCCAAGTCAATACTGAGACAGATACACACTCCTGCTGCTTCACAGCTTCACACTGCAGTTTCCTCCAGCCCAGACGCAGCAAAAAATAAATAAATTAAAAATAATAAACTCCCCCAGACTTAATTCCCTCCATACTNCCTCTGGTGAAATTTGTAGAATATTAACAAGGCCGCAGTGATGTATCATAGACAAATATAAAATGACAGATTTTGTTATGAATTCCCATCCTACATATTCTGCTGTGATTTAGAGGCTTCACGCAGCCTGCACTGCAAAACTGTAGGGCGTTGTCTGAATACTGATATACTGCTTACTCTGAGCTGGGACTTATAGGATCAGAAATCCCTTCCTATTGTTTTAAGGGGAATAGCTTGCAAAAAAAGTAAACAAAGATATTAAAGACACTGTGAAAATATAAAGACCCCTTCAAAAGAAAATTGAATGACTGAAGGCAAAATGTAAGCAGAATATACAGGGAAGGAAGCAAGAAACTCATAAAATCTGCCATGACAGAGTGTTATGAGGTTGACCATGTTTGAACTGAGAGGGAAGACACCCCCCATGCACACACGCACACACATACACACACGCAGAATTTAATCAGCCTACCCACCTCTGACCAAAGATCAATGTAAACAGAGACTGACTGGCACAGGCTGATATGTAAGGACGACTAATGGCCTGCCATCTGTCAAACACAATGACATGATGGTGTGTGTGTGTGTGTGTGTGTGTGTGTGTAGAGGTGTGTGTTAATCTTTCTACTCTGGTGTTTAGTGAAAACTATGGAGGATTATTCAGACCTATATAAATAAATTTGCAATAAAGGACATTAAGTTTGATTTGCAACATCATGGATGAGATGATCTTGATAGGTTTTTGAAGAAATTTGACTCTCTATAAGACAAGATTCAGCTTACAAATTTAGATATATGGTCCCATTCTTCCAAAAACAAGAAACTTATTATATAGGTTACATGTAAACCTGATAATACCTGCAATAATTCCCCCAGTTTGCTTCATAGTACAAGTAAGGCAGCTAAGGCTCTATTTATTTGGAGTGAATCACACAAACATCCTATTGGTTATATATCTTCAAACATGCCAACTGACTGGTATCATCAAAGTTTCCATATGACAGGCAGAAGCTGTGAGTGCTTCCACTAGGGGGACTGATTGCATGTCAATGCTTGTATGCAGCCAATCTGTTTCTTCAGTCAAGTCAATATAATACCAGCTGGTTACAACAGAGCAGTGAGCTGCTGGATCAATAATGATGCAACATCATACCCCGAGATTCAGACTTGCATACACAAAAATTTGCTGTTACAAACAAAATATTAGGACCACTTCCTCCCAAAGCTTGAAGATCAAAATTTTTAATCATCAACTGCTCATAGGTTTCATTTAACTCTCCATATCAAAGACAGATCACATGCACTATGTTACTGTTAGTGTGCTGGCATTTTCAGTTCATTTCACAGAAAAAATGAGCTGCCCTTATGTTCAGCACCTTACGTAAGAAAAAAACAATCCTATATGCATTGTATAGTGAAAATAAATGGCATAAAGGTCCAAAAGTAACTGGGTCACTGCAAATGTTTTCCTACTCTTCTCTCTGGAAGCTAATCTTATTTCTATCAAGACCTTAAGGTGGTATTTACTCTAGGAAGAGAAGATGCTTTACCCTTCAGCTAAGAGAACTATCTAATTAGGTTTATTAATAAGCAGACAGCAAATTAAATAGGATTTCTGCCCCTAACCCCATTCAGAATTGTACATTATTCCTAACAAAGCATAAAAACTAAGAGTACAAAGACAGTAAAGCCATAACTGTAGATATGCGCAAAATTTTGAACCGCTTCCACAAAGAGGGCTAATACAGAAAGAGACAAGGAAATATAAAGGCAGAGACAGAGGAGTATTTGACATAGATACAGATTCGCATAATGAATGATTATTCCAGCACAGCTGACATTGCACTCCACAGGAACCCGAAGGCAGAGGAGAGAATGGGGGAGGATGAGTGGCCCGATTTAGAGCAAGCAGCTGTTGTGCACTTCGCCATTCCACACATCTGCCAAGTCACTGTGGGCAGGGCAGTGAGGTTACTTCCCATCCTCTCCCACTCTCTGTGATCCTTACACTTTCATTACATTCAAATTATGTTGACAACTTTTTCTCACACTACTCCCGTTCCCCTTCTCTCTCTCTCTCTTTCTCACACACACACACACACACACAAGCTGTATATGCTGCAAACACCTGCATATGTAATGGAGCACTGTGTCTTTGCAGGCCCTGAATGCAGCACTGAAGACTCCGCCCACCTTATTCAGTTAGTTCAGGAAGCTGCATCAGATGTGCTGACTGGGTTTTGTCTTGTACCTGTGTTGTGTTTCTCCTGCTTATTGTTGCCATGTGATTCCAGGTTTCTGCAGACTGAGTTGAATCAGCTCAGCTGGGGTGTCCATGTGCTGCATGAGATTAGGCCATGCTGCTGTTTAGCCTACTGTTTTGTTTTGTTTTTGTTTTTTTTGTTTTTTTTTTTTAAGAAAATTGTGTTTCCTGATGATAATACATAATCGTTACATAACATTTTTCCACTTGTGAAACTGGACATGTTAGCTCTGTTTTTTTGCAAATTGAATCTGGCCACTCCCTTTACAGTCTAAAGTATATTTCAGATTTTATATTTGTAATGTATTTCTAGTATATGGTTATTCTTAACACAGTAAAAGTCGGGTGCACACCTGTATAAAAAAGACAGGTCCATAGGAGCACCACAAACACTCCTTTAAAAAAAAAAAAAAAAAAATTAATGTTATGCACAGGAGCTGCTGTTTCCTTTCCATACGCTATATTCTTGACTTGTGTTTTTGAAGTAGCATTAAATACATTGTAAAAGTATGTTTTGTTTAGAATGACTCCTGTATTCATTGTGTAGACCAACTTAGCAATTTTAGCAATTAGTATTTTGCGCATGTAAATTTTTCTTTGGATAATATTCCTGCTCTGCTTGCTCTTATTCCTCCAGCTGCCATAAAATGTCTTGCATTAGACATATTTTATTAGGGACACTTTTCTTCCTAAGTGAGATCAATAAAAAGCTATGGCTCTGTTTACAGGGGGGATTCACTTTACACTTTGATGGTACTGCTAATATTTGTGCACCAGCAGATGGATTTATAACCCGAGGATGCCTGCTTATAGCTGGTAATGTCGGTATGAACACAAAATATTGTCTTATATTGTCAGTAAAGCAGCTCCAAAAGGTGATATTTGATATCAGCATTTGAGTTACAGCTCTTCTGTTTATTGCTGGAGAGACTGTTGAACAAAAGTATATTGTCAAATAGTATTTGGGATATCAGGAACTTTGGTCTTGGCTTTCAGGACTGCAGCCTAAATTAAGTGTTTTAGTTGTAATGGATATACTGCATGTACACCTATATCATGCTTTAATGTTGTACAGTGAAACTTAAATATGAATAAACTCATATAGTTGATTCAGGTTTCAAGCAGCACAAACCTTATTAACTACAATGAGGTAAAGAAATTTTATTAGCTCTTTCACTTGGTGGAATTGGTTAGTGTAAGTCCATTTTGGACACTTTTCAATGGACCCTACTTTTCTAGAATATTTTAGGAACATAGACTACGCAGCTTTAAAGTTCTGGTGTTCTGACTAATAGCGCTACATGGGGATCATTGCAGAGATTTCTGTGGGATAATGAGAAGCTGAGTTGTTGCAATCCCAGTTCAATTGCTTTTCTCACCTTTGGGTGTTACATGTAATCATTCCTGTGGAGTTTTGGGGAGGTCAGCAGATTAAAATGCAGTCACCCAGAGGCTGGTGAGTCAGATAGTCAAGCTGCCACTAAGCCTCTTTGAAGTGACACCCACTCCCTGGCTGCCACCTCAAGGTGACACCAAACGACCCAGACATATTGTATGTAAGAGTGCTAAAATCGCTCCGGAAGCAGATTCCTACAGTATGTGACCCACACCCACACCCAGTGATCATTCTGTGTTTGAAATAAGGTAAATACTAAGTATTTTGAGAATAGAGACACCTAATGGGTTTGACACAATACATGTTGCTATTGAAACTGAGGCAATTCTTAATAAATAACAGATTAAATCTACATTATCTTTAATGGGTATATTTCAGTTTAAGGTTCCTGCTAATATGTTGTGCTTTGTCTGCAGGCTGGGAGAACATTTCATTGCTTAGCTGGCCAGCTGTCCCACAGTAACTCAACCTCCTGTCAACAAATTCACTCTAGCAATTACTGATACTGAACAGCTCTCAATCAGCCCTTAATTCACGCCTTCAACCTGCGATCAATGTAAAACATTACGCTGAAGTTACACACTAATAATCGGTTCGACTAATCAATACAGTTCTGGGCAATAAAACCTGCTGATAGAGAATAGATGGGTCTTTCTTTGAGCATAGCAGCCTCCAGCAGTGTTCAAAGTTAGGCAGGTTGAATGTAAAAGATAGTAAAGTGCACAGTATTACTCTATTGCAGCATTAAAATGGTCAGTCTTGGAGATGAATAAGATCATTTAAACTTCTAACTTCCAAGTGTCAAGACATAAGCCAGGATGGGCATTAGGCTTTGCATTATGTGGGATGTCAGCATTGGGAAACACTGAGGGAAAGAGAAAGATAAGAGAGATGGGTTTTAGAACAGAGCGAGGAATGATTCACAGGTTGGCAGAGAGAGTAATGGTAGCAGAATCCAGTGCAGGAGCTTTTATGAGGTACTTAGTCCCACCTTTCCAGCACAGAAGCTGTAGGTCATGTATTTTAGCACTGATACTCCCTTCCTGCTCATCAGATTGGTCCAGATCATTAACTGGAAGATTAGAAGGTGGCAAAGAGGGAGTACATAATTTAGATGTTTTGATAATATCCATTACTACAACCCATGTGTGTTTCTGTCAGGGATTCGGTTAAGCATTTGCATCACTTCTGCTGTAACACAAGGAGTGGTTTTAGAGCTTCTGCTTTTATGAGTAAATATTACAACATGAATGCGTTTTGCAATAAAGACAAATATTAAATTATCTATATTATCAAGTGCTGGGTGTGCATGATTTTTTAAAAATTATTTAGGATGTTTGTAAAATTAAGGGTTTTCCTTAATTATGTTTATCTTTGTTCATTCTAGAATCAAAGGTGAATAAGGGAAACCAACTTCTAATGACCGATATGACTCATTTGTATCTCAATAAGAACTGGAACTCTAAATTCCAAATAAATTCCAAAATGCTATCCAAAGTCTGGTTCAGTAAAAGAAGCTTCCCTTCAGTCTTTTACAGAGAAATACACTTTAAACTGTAATTAATTACAAAGCTACAGAACCAAGCCTCAGACCAAAGACAGAACACCAGATTTGACTTTACATGGATGTGCAGACAAGTTGTCAGTGTAATTCAGGTTGTGTCTTGGTTCTTTGGGTTTTATCATCATCAGGGAATATCGAAGCTTACAAACTCTAAATATGTCCATCTACATGTAACACGATAGGAAATGCTTTTTTTTCCTTTCACTTACCCTTTACATCATGAGGTCATTCTTTACTGCAACCTGGAATGAGACATGTACACAAAAACGCACTCAAATCAGATGAAAAATTACACCAATTTACCTTTTTAACAATTAGCACAAGCAAAACCAGAGAAGAACTTTTTAAAGAGTGTAAATTAAACATATTTAAAGCTTACTTACTGCTTTATATTGCACAAATATTGCCCTCTAGTGGTTAAACAAGAAAATCACATGTGGTAGCACTTACATACACCATACTACAATATTATACAGTATGACTGCAGTACAGCTGTATGCTGTTTGATTCTGGTCTAAATATTTTAGCCAATAGCAGTGTGAGGAGTCATATCATGAAGTAAAAAATCAATTATTAGTCCCATAATCAATCATTTAAATGTGCATGTAGTTAGACGACACATTACCAGTAGTGGGTGAAAACAATTTCCAGAACTTGGGGTTGTATCATTTTTATTACTTATAAGTGATATAGATACACAATCCCCTGTGGAAGATTAAAAAAAAAAAAAAAAAANAAAAAAAAAAAAAAAAAGTCCAAATGTCTGTCAAAATTCTTCATCCACAATAAATTATGTGAATACAAACACAATGAAATATTAGTAACTGAAATTTAAAAAAAAAACAAGATAGGTAACATGCAAATAACATTCAACTATTCAAAATGATCGAATAACCAAATTTACAGATAACATATGAGTAGTCTTTTTTTAAGTGTGCAAAACTTCACCACCGAGAATGTACCCACATCAATACCACCCATCCATTTGTTGCTTTTACTTCTACATACTGTGACATTGCATAATTCCCTCCTTCAGTATAAACTCAGTTATACACAATACCAAGTACTTCATTCAATTAAACCAAAACCTAAAGACACATTTTCTTCATTGATCCTTTGAGGCAGTGTTACCCTGGGCCGCTACAAAACGAAAACATTACTGATTTACACAAAGAGGCGAGACATAAACAGCAAAAGGCACTAATAAAGAACATTTTTATTATGGGTTGGAATTTATTTTACATCCTAACAGCATTAAAGAGAGGTGAAATTGTTGCATTAAGAGAATTCTTGAAGCATGAAATGACAGTAAACACATGTGACGGAGAGTTTTAAGGTAACTTTTAGGCTTATTACTTAATCCATAAAAATAAATTCACAACTTTTGATTCTATTGTTTGACAATGATGTTAAAGCTGCTTATAAAAATGACAGTGAACATAATACAAAATCATTTTCAATGTCTTTTTTTTTTTTTTNTTTTTTTTTTTTTTTATTAAAACAATAAACATCCAAAGTGTAAGAGAGGAGTAAAAGCACACTGAACATTTCATTGTGAAATCAACGGTGCTCTGCAAGAAGGTTGTCAGAACATTGTGAATTATTAAAAATTAAAAATATAAAAGAATCTAATACACCTCTGTTGTGAGGGGGATATTTTACCCGTCAGGAAGCCAAAATTACACTCAACAAAGAAATACTTTATATACACGACACATTGCTGCTGCTATTGTGGACATTTGGTCCATTACCTATCAGTATACACATCAGATTACACCCATTATGACCAACCCAAATTATAGCAAAAGCACAAGGTAGAACTACTGAATGAATGAGTCATTTCAAAAGTTTCCATGTTTATGAGACAAATCAGCTTTACAGACATCAGTAATATTATGCAATAGAATTACATGTTTGCTTTTTTACAATGCAGACGCTGGCTGACTGAATTCTCCCCCTTTAACACAAATATTATACTGAAAAAGCTTATTCTCAAATTCTTCAAGTACACTTACAAAATAAAAGTTGGCAACCATATTCCGAGAAGTTCTGGTTGTTTTAGAATGGCAGCGGAGTTAAACTGAGGCCTGAATTATTTCACTGTCATCACTCAAACACACAGTCTCACTCTCATCAGCAGATCATGAAATATGTTGAAAACATTAACACTGGTTTGATAACTTTTGAAACGGTGGACAGAATAACAGATCGAAACGGTGCGATGTCAAAACTGTCAAAAGAGGAGAGAAATCATTCAGTAGAAATGATTGCTTTGGGACTGGGACATTCTACCAAGCATTCATTTTATCCACCATCCCACTCATTCAAATATGTCTGACCACATTTCAGTGGGTACAACCAAGGTTTTGATATGAAGATATGGGCTATCTTCTGTACATTATGAGCCTCATCTCGCTGGACTGCCACACCAACCTCGGTGACAGCCTGGATGAGTGGCGTAACGTCTAGCGTTACCGCTTAACCTTTCAGACATCTTCCTACCTGAAAGACTGAGATGACCCTTCACAGATAGGAAACAGGAAATGGCTTTGAGTTACCATGACCATCAAATACAGGCTTGGCTGTAACTTTACCTAACAGAATAAAGAAGGCGTTGAAATGAAACATTCTGTTGAAGTCCAAAGTTCTATCGTTTCCCTCTGTTTCTCCACCAGAATACAATAACCCAAAATGTTAACATTGTTAACAAATAGCAATCATATTAATTAAAAAAAAAAAAATTCAATCTGGAATCCATTTCCTGTACAGTNGGGGGGGGGGGGGTTTGTGGGACAATACAATGAGAAAGCTTCTCAACACAGGAGAGGCAATGCAATTTTAAATTACCCAATCAGCAAAATTCTAGCCAACTAGGAACAACAAAGTAGATGAAACAGATGACTCTGTTTTAAAGAAAGCAATAACTAGCATCAAAGAATGAGGGAATGGAGGGTGAGCATTTCTGATGAGTGCCACAATGGAGGAATAGCTGTTTAAATCTAAAGTTTATTCTCCAGGCTGTGGAAGGCAGCCAGTGGGCCCTAATGTTTTTATTCAGGCAATGACTTACAGCATTCTGCTACTGCGTTTATCTCATTAAAAAGATTTCTAATGGGCTTGGCTAGAGGCTCATTAGAGAGATGACCAGGGCTACAAATCTAATCCAAAACTATGGGGTGTGGAGATGTAAGGAGGAGACACATACAGTATATACAGTATACACACACACACACACACACACGACAGACTGAGCATGGACTGGCTGTAGAATGAAGAGAGCTGAAATCTACAGATGTAACAAGAGGGGGCAGTAGAGCAGCGCAGAGAAAAAGCTGGCCTTGATTAAAACTGTGCAGAGTTCCTAGATTGACTGCTGCCATAAAGTGGGAAAGAAACAGGAAGAAAAGTCAAGGTGACCTATTCTCAGGCAGTAGTGCAGATAGTGAGCACTGTTAGCCTGGACTATGATTAATATTCACTGCACACATAAGTCCATCTATAAAATGCACAGAAATCTTGCACTTTAAAGTAAGAAATGCCAAATTCTTAATAATCCACAGTGTGTTTGCTGTCTAGCAATCCTGTAAGTCACTCTCAAGCAGCACTGGCGTGAGATGGTGTGAGACATGCAACAGCATGCAAGACAAATGATGAGCTAGCCAGAAAACGCTAATGACAACAAGTACATGGAGAAATATTTGACAGTGAGCAACTCCTGAAGTCAAGAAAAGCAAAGCATTCTTCCTCCGTCAGCATGGTGGGAAACCTTATCCGTGAGCACTAAGAGTTCCTTGCAAGGCTCTTCAAATGTCTTTCAATTATACCGCCATGATGCCTGATATGGCATCATGGCATTATGTGTCACTCAAAACATCTGTACTACAGTGGATGGCTTCACAAATAAAGCAATTGGCATCCCACTTTAGATGGCACAGCAAGACAGTGTAGCACAGGTGTCTAATTTTGTAGGAGAAGCTTAGCTGCCAGCACAGGGGTATGTGATACACAAAATATTATTAGAAAGCTGCCAAAGAAGATCAGAACCAGGTATGCCCATTACAAAAAAGCTCATTCATTCCTTCCCTTTGTTTGCAGTCAAAATCAAATCATGCTAATAGCTTCATTAAGCAGCATGCAATTAGTTTTCTTGACATACACAAGATGGGAATGGATGGAGGATATGAGGAAAAAAGCTGTAAATGACCGGAAACGAAGGAAGGGGAGCTCTTAGCTCCCCTTCCTTCCCCTAAGAGCTTCCACTGCTGGAAGGATTTTAGGAAAATTGACATTTTCAGCTGCGTTAATAAGGGGTTTTAAACTCTTAAATAGGAATTTTATTTCTGTGAACCATGTGGTGGCACTCTAAAATCAGGGTGTATTATAATATACAAGGCCACCATGAGGGATTATAAAGTATCCTGCTAACATTTGGCCTCACCTTGTGCGCGGTGACAGCAAACTGCTCGGCGCTGTTCATCATGTCTGCGGTTCTCTCCTCGGCGCGACCTAATCGCTCGCCGCGCTCATTCAGAGCCTGACTGGCCTTCTGCACGGCACTCGTCACACTGTCTGCAGCCGAGTGTAGTATGCTGTTACCTGGAGATAAGGGTGTGAAAGAGAGAGCCAGATGGAGGAAGGAGAGGTAGAGAGGAAAAGTAAAACAGAAAAGATAATGGGGAAAGAAACTGTGATTCCTAGAATGTGAGAGCGGCTGCAACAAGAGAGCAAAATGCAGTGTGAAATTAGATAAGTGTAGTTTAATTAAACACCCTAAGGACTATTGTTAATAAAAAAAAAAAAAAAAAAATTTAAAGGTGAAACAAATTGCTTCCACTAGGGACTAGGTAACAAGGGCATTTCTGCAAGGAAAGATTACATGAAATTATCCTCCTAAACTTCAAAAGAAACCTGGACACACACTCAACTCCACATTTCACATTTTAGAGGGTGAGAGCATCATTTTCATGACATTTGGAACAGATTTTGGCTAGCTTTGAGCCTGTCATGGCTCCGTGATTACTCTCCTCTTTTCTTAACTATTTTGTAATAAAGGGAGGATATGTGCTGCACTGGCAGTCCTGTAGACCAAGTAGAGGATATAAGCTAGAACACATCTTCTTCGGATTGCTCTGGCAGCCCTGCAGTTGTTTCTTCTGACAAGCCATTAATCTACAGCGCGTCAAGAGCGCTGCTGTTACGCGCTACACTAACAATTGGACGGGGGACTGCAATCTCCCTGCTGCTGCCTTCTCTTTTTCGGTAATACAGTGGCATTTTTCCAGAGGGGTATAATCCGTCATTTTATGTAGATGTGAGGGCAGCATGCCATTTTGGGAAAATGTGTGCATTGTTTTACAGTTGTTGTACATTTAGTTGCCCAAAAAGACAAAAGCTTGTGGCGCCAAGTTCCTGTCAAGTCTTTAAAGGACCATACAGGTCATGTTTCATGTTTGAGCCTAACATATTCAATTTTCATACATGTAATATTAGGACAATCATTTCCCAAAGCATACTACTTGGAACGGTGAATGATTTATTTTTCCCTACCTTCCAGACCGCCATTGGTTTCAGTTCATTCTGGTACGCTATTAAAATCAACTTGTTGATACTTGAAAATTCTTGGGATAGATAATCCATCATTGCGAACTAGACATGTATTCAGGTTTTTTTCAAGGTTGCGTAATTTTAGAATGTAAGAGCAATAAAAAGCACGGAGTGAATGTATGTCTCCACCGGGTAATATAGTCCCAAAAGAAGACCTGCGTTTAGTTAAATGACAGTGAATTCATAAGGCTGTGTAACTATTAGGAGGCTAAACATCGATTTTTAAGGTGGGTGCATTGCTTGAATATTTGATTTTGAAAGATTAAGAGATTTTGCAAAATATCAGGAAAGCTGAAATACAGTTTTATCCTTTGGGAAATGGTTGTCAGTAACGTAACATGTATGAAAATTGAATATATTGAGCTCGAATATGCAAAATAGCAAGCATGGTCCTTTAACTACAGCAACAGACTGTAGCCACAGGCTTCATTAAGTGACAAAAAGAAAATACAAAAAGTCAATTGCATCATTTGACCACCTTAGGTTCTCATTTCCTGATGTACATGTCAGGAACTCCTGGAAGGTCAAACAGAAAGATACTGGATACTCTCTGACGTGAAAAAACACAGAAAAATGGTTTTTCCAAGGTCTATATCCTCAGATAAAAACTAAATGACTTTGAGGAGCAGCACTGAACACAGCTAGAAGGTACCAACTGTATTAAGAAATGACAAGCCCGATTCCATCTTCTCCCACAGGAACCTGCAATCTAGTGAGTGTGTGTCCTGTGGCATCACGGCAGGTAGGCTGAGTGACAGATAATTGGGATGGCTCTACTGCAGTGGCTTATAATGACAGTCGAAAAGCAGACAGTGTGACCAGCTGGTGTTCCTTCATATTTAACTCGATAAAGTCAAAGCAATTTGTGTAGAGAAGTGCCTGTGCCGCATCTGCACAGATACCCACGACAAAGGACATGGAAACAAACATCACAAATATATGCTCTCATAGCCTTCTGCAGGAAACCTTCCAGAGATGATGCAATGAATGACTGCAGGATGTCTGTGTTTTACTGCGTTTCTAACATTACGGAAGAGCAGGACCACATTGCACGACACATTTATAGATTATAGGTGGAACATGCCTTATATCTCTTACAATTCCTTTTTCATTTGAGCAACAGGCAATGAAGCAGCTACAATGGAAATATATTAGTATTTACTGTGTAACTTGGAAAATGTGTAGGAGTGTTCTTTGCAGACGATGATTCTGCTTTAGGCAGGCTCACCCAGTTTCTGCTCAGCTTCTGCCTTGAAAAGAATGAAAACATTTTTCCTAGAGGATCTATGTGTCCTCCAGGAAGGATAAGACCTTTTCACCTTTAGAAAGATTCCTCTTTATCCTCTCCTCCTCTAGGGGAATAATACTACCATCATCCTCCATATATCCCCCACCCTCACTACCCCTCCATGCCTACCACTCACAGAACATCTCCCTTTAGTTGTCCACACACTATTCCGTTTCTCCTCCATTCTCAGAGATCAGCGGCATGCTCCAGCGTGGGCTCCCCCAGTGGAGAATGTAATTACAGAACAGGAGGGTGGAACAATTCCAGAGAGCTTATGAAGGGGCGGCAGCGTCAGGAGCTGAATGAAGCCACGTGTAGGCGTCGATTAAGTGAGACAGTTCAAACCCAGAGCCTTAGTGTCTCTTCCTTTAAGCAGGAGCTGATATTTTATTCAATCATCAGTGTTATCAGTCCTTTTATGTTAATCTGGAAGTCATTAATACAGTCTCAATTTTAAATGAATATGGATTGGAAGTTTCTCATTAAGACACTGATGCTGCACTGATAAATCTGAGATCAGTTTTGTGAAGATTTTGCAACTTACACTTTGATTGAGAATGACTTACAAGGCTAAACTCAAATCCATGACACACCTATCTCAACAATGCAGGAGGAATTTTGTTCCAATACCCCGTGATATCAGCATAATCCAGCAGGGTTTCTACAACAATAGACACAAAACAAAAGGAAAGTTGTTTTGTTGTCGTGAAATATTCCAGAAAAAAAGGAACTCTGAGCAAAAGCACACATAAAAAGGAAAGATCATTGAATGTCAGCCCCTCCTTTTCCAGTGCTGCTGTAGGCAGATTAAAAGCTGCACTGCTGCTACGAGAATAAACTGAATGTAATCAACAGGAACCTGTCAGACACATTTCATATGATGCTGACAGCTGATCCACATTTATGTTCAAAGCACAAATAAATTGATTGTGGAATACATACAAGAGCACACATGCACTTTTTTAAACAAAATTCCCATGCAAATAATGCCTGCATGCTACAGCTTTCAACATGTTCACTCTGTGTATATCACCATATTAACACTGCGCAAAAATGACGATGACAAGAAAAGCTGTGTGTGAAGGGATATAGTGTCAATAGCGGGTGCATACCTATCTGTTTTGATCATTAGTCTCATATTGCCAGAGGGTTTATGACTTGTTCATTCATCCTGAGAAACATGTTAAGTGTTTTGTCAAAGAGTTCTGCACATGTTCCAAATTTTATTCACAGCTCCTACCTATGCAAGAAACAAAGAGAAGGAGAAACAGCCATTATGGTTGGTTCTCGGGACATATACAATTAAAAACGGTTTAAGAACTTCAAGCTCCATGCATTCTCTTGACTTGACTCTGAAACCGCTATAATTCCAGTTATTTTCAACTGTCTTATCCTTGTTTCTGCCATTATGATAATTACTGTTTACAAAAACTAAATGTCCCAACTGATGCTACACATGGTGGAATAATTTCAACATAGCATATACACAAGGAAAGAACACTAAAGGTACAAGGTGTATTTCAAAATAGAACTTGTGTATTTATGGTAATGAACTGTACTTTGAAATAACTAAATCTGCCTTCGCTTTCAATATCACATGAAAATGGCAGGAAATGCTCAGCCATGAAAGTAAAGGAAGTGTGTGAACAATACTTTGTGAAAAAATGTGGCAAGTCTTCTACTCAATGGATGTTTAGCCTAAATGTCACCTCCAACCCCTTGGTTAAACTACATAAAGAACAGCAAAGGATATTATTCTGCTCCTCATATTTTTCAAAAAAGAAAAGCTTGATCTTGCTCACTCAGTTTCCCTTCAGTTTAGTCACGTCATGCAAGTTAAAAAGGATTCAGCATGGCACGAGGGGCACTAATGGGGACAAGCATGATACATTCTGTCCTAAATGTACCACTGAGCTGTGCTGCCACTGGCAGTTAAATAGCTACTAGGTATTCATGAACAGTCTACTCTCTGTGGCTTTAATCAGCAGATAAATGCCAGCGTGACTTAACGCATTAAACTGCTACAATCTCCATCATTACTATACTGATTATCCAGGTAAAACTTGAATGTTAATTTGTGAATGTAATACAGTAAAAAACAGAATCTAAGGAAGCAGAATACTCTCATTGTTCTGCCTTTTGTGTCAAAATTCTGTTTGCCTCTGCACAGTGTTATTCAGTGAGTTTCACAAGCCTGGCAGGACGAAGGATAGTGAACACAACTCACATAACCTTTGGACGCAATCTTCAAGTGCCTTTCAGGATGTTATAAATCTTTACAGTGACAACACATCCCAGGGAAAAACCGTCTGTGCTCACTGGGAGAACACAGAGAAAAGCGATTCAATATGTGTAAATGGTAATTACAGCATGCCCCGAAACATGACAAACTAGGTTTGCTTAAGTCCACAAGAGCCAGGAACAGAGCCTGCAGTTCAGAAGTCAGACACATATTTATTAAAACCATTTTTAACTGACACTGTGTACCTAGACTCTCCAGGCCAGCAGCCTCTTTTCACCTCACACCCCATCCAGCTTGACAAGTACATCTTATAGGTGACAATTAAGCAGGAAAGTACAGCCAGGCTTAACTCTTGGGGTGGCTCTGTGGCTAGCCAGGGGTGTGTAATATGGACAAATTTAATACTAAAATACTAACTCAGGGCATTTTCTCATTAGTTTGTTGCTCTATTTACTAAGTATTCAAAATCACAAATTAACTTTTTTTTTTTTTTTTTNTTTTTTTTTTTTTTTTGCATTGGGAATGAGAGTTTACTAATTGTATTTTTCTTTAAGAACTTGGATTAAAACATTTCTTCAATAATAAAGCATTTTGCACATGATTAAAGGAGCAGTTGCAAAAGGAAATGTACTTTGAACTTAGTTCAAGCAGTTTTGTATAACACTGGCTAACCTTTATTGAAGGAACTCAAGATTTTTTTTAGTAGGACATATAGTTTTTTTTTTTACTTAGTCCAAATAGCTTTGTATAGCACTTGCTTACCTTGTCTTAGTAGATGACTGTGGTGTGCAAGCAATTCTTTCCTCTTTCTGTTCATAAAGACCTTGCAACGGAAAAAGACTGAATCTACAGCTTGGTCTTCTGTGATGAGAAAATATCATAGTCAGATCTGATGTTCAAATTATGGCACAATTTTGGAATTAGTCGAGAGAGGTTATTGTTTTTGGACGATTAAAGCACACGTTATAGTTTCTGTATAAACGTCATGCAACTGTGGAACTGGTTACTGTTTCATTAATGATCATCTAAAGGATTAAAGGTTAAATAAAGGATATTTTAAATTATAATATTGTAACTGGTTTGATGGTTCTCTGTTAGTGGAGACAAGCCCACATTCAAGCAACCTCCTCATTTAGGACTGAAGAACACAAAACACACAGAGCATGATGGGACATATGTTTCTGTTCTTGATCACCTTTATATTGCTACACTTTATGTAAACTAGAGGGGGTAAAGTTTGCTTAATGCCGCCACGACTAAGGTCACACACATTAAATTTCATTCAGAATGTGTCATGAACACCTGAGACAGAAAGCTCAGGAAGGAATTGGGGTATAACGGGGTTTAACGGTATGGGCATCAGCCCAAGTCCGATAAGGCAATTACCAAATTAGCTCAACAATTCTGCTTTTATTTCCAGACCAATTACATGGCTCATCAAGGATGCAAAACATGTGCCTGTGCATCCACCCTATACGGCTCTGAAGGCTCTGCATTCTCGCTTCCCTCAGCAGATCACCTAGAAAACCCATAGAATACACATGGAAGTTTGAGGATGTGTGAATATGAACAAAGATAAAGGACAGAAAACAACAAGCCAAAATGTGTCATTCATTCAGCTTCACTTCCAAGTACTATACTGTATATTTAAACCAAATGTTAATGACTAAACATGTACTGTACTGCTCTATTAAATACTTTCTGAGCGGCATGATATCCCCTAAAATATGCTTAACAAAATTGCCTGTATTGAGAAATTCAAGGTATGGATGAATCAGCAGCTGCTACTGTGTATAGTTTATTATCACTTTCAGTTTAATTTTGACAGGACGTCCTGTGGTAACATCTCATCAGCTTGGGAAACAAAGGGAAATGGAGTAGGACAAAGCTCAAGTAAAGAACACATCTGCAGAGAAAACCAATAAGAGCCCCAGAGATTGCCTAATTATTATTGTTTTCATTCACTCCATGCTGTGAATAAAAACATGCATACATAGTAGTATACAGTGTGTAAAATTGTGCTTAATTGCCTTTTCTAAGTGCACTGTCGATCTTTTGTGTTTTCAGGGATTGGCCGTTACTAAAGATTCTGAAGATGGAGTCTCCCACAGTTATGGTCCCACACCTGAGCAGCGTCATGAGTTTTGTTTTGCACTGGTGTGAGACTTAAACTGGAGTTGACAGTGTTGGCAGCAAGCTGGCGTCCTCTCTGCTCTTCCCATCTCAATGTGGGTGGTGAACTGTCAATTTTTGGCTCTATCACACACACACACACACACACACACACACACACACACACACACACACACACAGCACCCTCTACACATTGACAACAGAGAGTTCATTAGCAGATTACTGGCCACAGCACTCAGAGAAGATCCTGATAGCTTGATCAGTTAGCACATCTATCCCATCCAAACTGCTTGAAGCTAAACACGACAATACTCTTAGGACATATTACTGTAGTGTAACTATAATTTGCACATCTACTGGAGGTGTGGGGTTGAGATGGAATATGCAATAGAGTCGTACTTTATAATCCTTCCTACTGCACACACCCCAAGGTACACCGCCCTCCATGACACCACTACACTCCAACCCACACATCCATAAACTTGTAGTATGCACCAGGGTTACTCGAACGAGTTAAATATGGATGTGTTTCACAGAGTGGGAGGAAGGTCAGAGCAATGTCACAGAACGTTGAAGAAAACAAGCAGCTTAAGCATCAATGAGAAGACGCAGGATTCCCACACACATACAGGAACTAACATCGAGGAAAAGCAGAGCAGAGGAAATTCAACCGTACGTACAGTACAGCAGTGTTTTTATTTTATAGGCAACCTGTGCTGATCCCACAGGGACTTGTCTTTACTCAAAAGCTTTGCTGAACATTTCTCACTTTAATGGGATTTGAAATGAATTATACATCATCTTACTGTACCACATAAATCTAATTAGCTTTGTTTAATCTAAGCAAAAATTCTCTCTTATGCATAACCTTCCTTTTTTTGTTTTCAACTTGAGTGAAATTAACACATCATAAGAGACTCTATGTGGTCATAATTCATTCTGTGATTTCCTTACAGCAAGAATTTATTTGTAATGCAATGGAAATTCAAACAAAGTCACCCAGTGTTTGATTGTGAAAAATTCTGGTGAAATGTCAGGCAATTGATTTCTTTATATGAAACGCCCTACAGGAGGCAGGTTGGGATGCGTTCCTATTAATAATTCTATGAATAATACAATAGGCTGAATGGTACTCAAAGATGAGGTTGGGTGTAAACAGATCAATAGCTGATTAAGCCGCAGAGAATGCTGCATTCACTGTCTGCTAGGTCACACTGAAGAGCATCAACAGCAACAAAACCCTCCACAGTGAAAGCAACAAAGACGTGCAACAAATCTTTTATGATCAGCGTGTGTCCTTATTAGTTATACATGATGTTAATGTTTCTGAAGGGACATGTTATCTTTCAGTGGACTGTTATCAACAGTTTAATGTTACTTGGAAGGCTGACAACATCCAGAACGAATGGAAAGTAATGAGCTCCACACTAGTGGGCCAATCAGGAAAACAATACAGTATGTCAAAAACACACTAATTAATAAAAACCCATTAGTTAGTGTTGCTTTTCTAAGTGCTGTAAAACCAGTCTGTGTCAGATGCTTTTAGTCAGATTTGATGCATTTTGTTTGGCATCCTCATTGACCTCAACAGTGAGGTTAACAGATGCTGTGTACTAGGAATAAACATGCATTTTCATATGCACCAGGTGCTGGATGTCACCATAAATAATCAGACTCAGACTGGCCTACAGCAGGGTGCTAGCAGTGAGTCTGACATCGCAGAGCCATTA
This sequence comes from Lucifuga dentata, assembly GCA_014773175.1. Classification (NCBI taxonomy): domain Eukaryota; kingdom Metazoa; phylum Chordata; class Actinopteri; order Ophidiiformes; family Bythitidae; genus Lucifuga; species Lucifuga dentata. Next base: position 171,517 of record VXCM01000828.1, read on the forward strand.
TGGTCTGAAGAGAAGTTCTAATAAGCTATAAGTCTAGCAGCACAAGATTTTAGTGTTAAGCTATCTTACCCCCCAACAGTTTGGACTGGCAGTTGATGAATTCTGGTTTCCGGGCTGAGCTGTACCGCTGGCAAGTGTGGTGAAGAATCTGGATGAAGGTGCACTTCTCTCCTGCTGAACCAGCAATCCACTGGTCAAAAGCATTATCAAACATCAGGTCAAACTCTGCACAGTCCTTAGGGAGAGAATAAGAACACAGAGCAGGAGAAATTGTTGAGATGGTGACTATATAAGCTATACCAGCATTAGCAGCAGCAGATGAGAGAGCTAGATGTGACATACTCGGTTGGGGTCGATGCCGTTGACCTGTCGCAGCTGGTCAATTGTCCACTGTGACCTCTTTGCAAAAGCAGAAGAGCCTTGGAACTGCTTCACCTTAGTGATGGATACATGGGACGGTTTCTTATTTGTCACTATAGGAAAAAAAAAAAAACAACCACCACCAGATTAATTTGTTGCAGCAATTAACACCTACTTTTTGATAATGAGGTTTCTCTGGAAATTGTAGTCCCATGTTTCTGATAATAGTAAGAAACTTAAAGCCCCAGTGCATTTCATGCAAAGTAGAGGTTTCAGGGCAAAAAGGATGTCTTGCAAAGCCCAAGATAGTGATTCACATTCTTCTGGTATCCTTTGTGCAGGGACCCCAGGATTAACCTTTCTCTCTTGTCATTTCTACTTCTAATACTTCGCCATGGCTGGATAAAGACATTTCTTCCTTTCTTCATATTCTGATTTATTCATTATCTGGTTTAGATAATGAATGCATATCTTTTTTTCTGTCTTCTTTGCCTTATTTATTATTACTAAATAAATTATAGCCACTGCCACACCGCTTTAAGCAACTAGTGCGCCCCCTACTGGCATGGAGTGGTGTAAAAACAACTCCAGTTCTAATAGACTACACTACATGTGAAACTGGAACAGAGGCAGGTCAGGACCTAAGATGTGGAATATAAGAGAAGAGCAGGAAGTCATGAGCTTCTTTCTGTGGGTGGCAGAACGCTTACAAATAAACTTTTCATTTTTGAAGCCAATAACAACAGTAGCTCATGATAAGATTTATAAAGAGAAGATGTGAGCAGATAAACCCTGCCAACAGGTATTATATTTGACAGTATTATATTTTGTATATTCTGGCCAAACTGGGTGCTTTGATATAACAAATACAATGAGTGTGGTCTGTGTTCAGCAATAAAAAGTAAATCTCTGTGCACACCAACAGTTAAAGACCGTAAAAACTTTGCTTTATTGTTGCTGTCAAAGTATAAATTGCTGAGTATTTTCACACTGTCCTGGACACAACTCATTTCTCCAGGTGATGTATTTCTTTCACTGCACTGCTGACTATATCCAAGTGGGTAACAAATTACTTTCAAGCCTGGAGGTGGGTAATTTCCTCTTATATGACTTTGGACATAACTATTGTGTAATGGAGTCTAACAGCAGCTTTGCATTGTGCTTCCAGGAGTAGGAACGCTGGAGTTTTATCAGATGGTGCAATCGCAATCGGGATTAGCTCTAGAACAGAAATTTATTCTTATCTATCTGTTGACATATTTTAGAAGGAATTTGTCACATAAAGTTTGGTATGTCATGCTGTTTTACGATTTGACCTGCAGAACTAGTAACAAATTATTGCTCAGTTCACCACCAGCGTAGAAAGGAACCACCACTGCTCTCTATCATAGTAATGGTCTGTGTCCAAATACCACCTGCTGTCCCATGACATAATCATTTTGTCCTAAACTTGCCCCCACACCTCCCAGCATTAGAGTACACAGACTTTCATTCCATTCCTGTGCATAAAAGCCCTGTGTTTACAGATCATGAAGGTTCGCAGTTCTGTCATGTGTCTGGAACGCTGGATGTGTGTGTGACTGGATACTGACACACTTTGTCCCTCTGAGGGGAAACGTACTCCTGTTTTGTTTTTACAGCCCCAGCACTGGTTCTGCTTCCGTTCTGCCATGTGTCATTTCGGAGAGAAGGAAGCGCGTGGGTCAATTTCTCGTTCTCATCTCTCCAAACAGACTGTTATCCCACTGGTTGTTATGTTCTTTTACAGCTGTTGCTTTGTAGAAGCTGGGAGACAACACCCTTCTCTTTCTGAGAATATAGGTAGGGCTGGATCTCAGGCTGAATGTTGCATCAGGTGATGGGATGTCTGGATGCTTGGATATGTTTAATATATCCATTTAGACAACTGCAGTTAATACTTTAGGCTCTGGTCTGTGATAAAGTGGAACAGACAGATAGAATACAACACAGGCAGACTGGCAGCGGGCTCTTTTCTTACTGAAGTTACTGTTATTCAACCAGACAGCCACAACCATGACAGACAGATGAAGTGAGTGGCCAGATCTGTCTTGGGTCACACAGTAGGCTAATAGAAGCTCTAGAAAGCAGAAAATTTCATAAAGAAGATGACAGCTGGATGTAATGAACCAGTGTGTTGAGGGGATAGAATTGTGGAAACAAAGGTCATCCAATTCCCAGAAAGAATAATTTCTTTCTCTGAGCTACATTAATGGCAGATAACGGCATATAATTCAATGCCACTATTTTTCTGCAAGCCACTTAACTAGAAAAGGAGGTTTCACACTCCCATTTTATCAGTGAAGCAGTGGTTGCTGAGAGATGAAAGACAGACAAATGTGTGAATTCAATCTTAAAGGGGAAAGATGGCAGAAAGATCAAGACCTTCTCTGCATTCTCTATCATTCTCTCCTTCCCACAGCCTCTCCTCCATCCTATCCTTCATATGTGAAAGACGATTATGCCAAGCTGTACATGCAGGGATGGAAATGAAGTATTTTTCTTTACTGCAAAATGTACTTCAGTGCTAAAGAATAATTTAGGACAAGGCACTAAAAACACTAGAATGACATTGCACTAGCAAGCAGTTATGTCGTAACAGCATTACATTTCAGTGCCTGTGGAGCATACAGTATAAAGTAACAGATTAAAAAAAAAATCATTAGCATGAATGAGTGCAACCCTTGGAGCTAAATGGCTTTGACTGACACATCATCTCATTAGCATGTTCACCAGCATATCATAAGCTTTGTCGTGAGCCCACTTTCAAAACAATCACAACTCCAGGATTAGAGAGCAGTTGCATAACACAGGGGAGAAAACAGGAGAAAAGCTTCCTAAATGGTCCATTTCAAACACCAGGAGGAAAACTGACTGCACACTCCATATAAATCTCCTTGTATTGTTTGGCTATTTTCTTTTGGAATGAAATATGACTTATAAATGACATTACATTGAGGCCACAATATTGAAATGCAAAAGGCTGTGACGTCCTAAGGCCACAGAGCTAAATTATCAATGCAGTCAACAATGGGGTCCTAATCAAATAGTCTGATACCTTCGAGCCTCTCAAATCAATTTAATATTCAGCTGTGGACTCTGTCCTTGTCCATGTTGCTCCCTTGCTTATTAAACAATTACTGGAAGTTGGAAGAGCTTGTTTTATTGAAATAGAAATCACAGGGACAATTTAGAGAAAAATGTTTACTGAGACCTTTACACTTACATGAGACCTTCTTTGTTTTTAATAATTTGCTACGTGATGAAGACATGGGAGAGAAATGCCAACTAAAGACGCTACTGCACAAAATAATGACAAAGCTAGCAGGGATGCAGCTACTGATAAAAAAAAAACAATGGATGATGCAAGATCTTACCATACTTAAAGGTGAAGTGTTGCTCAAAAATCACTTTGTTACACACAAAGTGTGAGCTTAACACAGAACACTGTCATGCTATAAGTGAGGGCTCAGAAAAATACATTAAAATTCTTGAATCAATACCTGATCACCAGTTTACAGTAAGACTTTGCTTTGTATCTAAGATTTGGCTTAAGTACAAATACACAGCAGAAATGGCAAGCCAGATGCTCCATGTTTGATTTTTCAAACCAGTCCAATTAGTCAAGCGTGTTTAGCCTGCTGGTCAAGATGACTGATGTTGCACTGATGAACAGAACAGGCACAGATATGAATATTTTCCCTGTCCTCTGCATTTGTTTGATCTGATGTCAATGAAACACCATTGTAAAACCCTGCAGTCTTCTTATAAACAAGCACCATTTTTTTAACTTTCAAAATTCCCCAACAAAAGAGATTTAGTGTATCCTTAAGATTTAACAGTCATGTTCAATGCATTTCATACCTCACAAAACATCCAAAAAGCAGATTTTTGATATTCTGGTGAAGCTGTGTTCCATTTTCCCTTCATGTTTGGGTTTAAATCAGCTGGTGGTCTTCTTCTCTTCCTTTATTGGCATTTTAAGGGCACATTATCACCATCGCCTGCCAGTGTAGAATTACGTGTATTCACCCCTTTCATTTTAAAGATGTTTGAGGTAGAAACCTGTTTTATACCAATGTTTTGAGTCTAAACAGTAATATCTTAAAACATTAATAGAGGAACAAAATTAAGCAAAATTGTTAACATAAGGTATAAACATTTTAACTTCAAAACATGTATAAATTTAAAAAAAAAAACTTGCAATTGGCCAGTAAATTCAGAGAAGATAAATCTTCAAACTTTAAATTGTTCTTTTTGCTATCGCACACATACTTCATCTGCATGCATTAGCCTCTTCTGCAGATAGTAAATGTGTATCACACCACCCACGTGTGTTTCATGCAGCAATACAATGATCAGCTCGTCAAAGCGTTGCTCAAAAGCATTGCTAGTGGTCAAAACCTTCTTTAAAGGACAACACTGGCAATTTTTCATATTTAAGCCCAATAAATAATAACTGTATACATGTTATGCTACTGAAAACCAATTTCCATAAAACCAAATTTTAGTTTCCCGTTACTTTCTAAACCCCCTAATCTTTCCAAATCAAATGTTTAGGTGACACACCCGCCTTAAAATTCAATGTTTCACCTGCTAACACTTTCGTCCGAATGTATTGTAGAAGGGACGTTTTAATTTATCTGGAAAAGCTGTTTTCTCCTGGAACTTTATTCCCTGGCAGAGACATACAGTGTCTTCAGTGTGGCTCTGTGTTGGACCATTTAAATAAAGTTACTTTGACAAAAAAAAAACAAAACTGAAAACTCCTTTATGTTCGCTATGATGTATTACATATCTTAAGCAAGTTTCAAGTCTCTACAAGCTGATTTTATTAGAATACTGAAATGAAACCAGTGGCAGCCTGGAAGATGAGAAAAACAATTCTAATATTTACTGCTCCAGCAGTGTATTTTTGGGAAGTGGTTGTCAGTAACATAATGTGTACACCGGAGAATATATTCAAACATGCAAAACGGCCAGTATGATCCTGTGACTTTTACCTTAAAGCCACACGCTTCCTTCACTTGCTTCAAATTTTGTGGTCATCTCTATCACAACATTAAAGTATATGAAAGAATAATACACTAATAGCAAGAACACTTGGCTACAAATAAAAATAGATGAAAGAAAAGAAACTCACAGCCATTGAGAGCCTGCCAAAGCTATTGTGTCTATGTGGGCTAGCTGTCAGAGGAAGGCCATGCTGGAGTTCCTGTCCCCTCTCAGGCTCTGATGGTGACACGTGCTCATTTCCTCCTGTGGATCAGGGCCTTGTTGTGCTTGGCTTTGCTCAAGTGCTGAAGCCTGAAGGGAAACTCGTGCTGTACCACAGGATCCAATTTTCCCCACAGAAATATTATCATAGTTATGGTTGTTAAAACAGAAATGCGAGCACCGGCAAGAGCTCCAGCAAAAGCAATGATGACATAAACGATGATGTGAAAAGTGTGCAGATTGTCAGTTATAACTGGATCCATGTCTGTGTGTGTCTGTTAATATTGAGGCATTACTATGGAAACAAATGCATTCCAGTACGACCAAATGTTAACAAACTCTATAGCAAGTAGTTTCACTATGGAATGCATGCATAAATATTTAAACCCTCCAATGATACAACAAAAGTTCACAGCATATGATGGACCACCCGCATGAGCATAATGTTTATAACTTTCCTTCTCATACATAATAGAACTTAATCCTTATGTCAATAGTAATGCTTAACAAAAAATCTCCATCCAAAAGCCAAAAATATGATAAGTGAGGAGATATGAAAAGCTAAAATCACAGAATAACAAGAGACCATTCAAGGAAAGGAAAGGGAAAGAATGGTAGAAACATGGAGGAATACACACACAGACACAGTACTATAACAGCTTTTCCTAGGATGATCTGATGATGAATTTTTATTTTCTGTAGGTCCAACAGGTTGCTTACTGTACTACTGAGTTCTTATTTTATTTATAGGAAACAAGTCATTTTGCTGCACCTGGAGACATAAAATTCATCAGTTTGGAGGATGTCTCACAGGAAAAGTCCAATCTGATGACAGATATAAAAGCTTTACTTTTGTGTTAGATGAGTCACTATTGTGTTGAATTAGTGACACAAAGCTAATAAATGGACATTTGTTTCCAATCATAGTTATGGATAGTTAAGCTTAAAAGGCTGAAGTATGTTTTTAACCATTTGCAGTTTCTCTGTATCCAATTTCAGAGAAGCATTTTAAAGCCACTATCTCAACTAGGTGGGCAGAGGATCTCTTGTCAAGTCAGACCCATTGAGCTGGCAGTCAATTTGCTCTATTTTCTGACATTAAGAAGACACAGTTGCCATGGCAATCCAATTTGCATGGCACAAAAGGCACCTGAGAAGCAGGGGCTGGCACCTGACCAGGTTCATACAGGGACAGCAAGCTGAGGCTGTTCACTCACAGGCTTCCTATAAGCTGGATCACAGCAGGAATCCAATGTTGTCTGGATATCATTAAGACAGAAGGAAACTAACAACCAGAGCGTTACTTTGTTTGGCTGGGCCTTTCGCACTTATTCCAAAGCAACAACTATTCTAAAGTTTAGTGGGGAGCACAAAAAAAAAAAAAAAAAAAAAAATTGCCTGTCAAATGTTACAATACCAATAGCTGAACCACTGACAGTCAAGAAAATATTTAGATAGTCAATGTAAATATTTAACATTCAACATTTGGAAATCATCTTCTGTCGGCTGTTAGGCTTCTTTCATATCATGAAACCAAACATGAACCAGGGTTCAGATGATGGGTCATGTGATGTAAAGCAAAACTAAGTCCAACGCTTTCATCTTAGAATTTTATAATTCCACTTAAACTAACCAAACAGGAATTCATATACTGCATAATCCTCTGCCTTCAGATAGCAACATACAACAACCATCCTGCTACATTCAGGTTTTAAAGAATGCTTTAATACTTTAAAAGGCTTTCTTGATGCCAGGGACACTATCCTGCAAGGTAAATATTCCAACAGTTTGCCCAACCTTACAGGTTGAACTTTGCTATTTGTTATTAGAGCTTTGGTCTGAGGGCACATCTAACACTTCTCTCCCTCTCTCTATGATTACAGGTCTATTTTAAAGCTGTCTCCACTCTGCTTAAGCTGGAAACACACAGTTATCTTCAGAGAGAGAGTCACTGGAATGAACCGCAGCACTGGCTAGACCAGCAACAACGCCCCAGAACAAAGCCCTCCACAGTCTATTCATGGGCTCGAAAACATAGCGCCTGCTGTGTACCAGGCCACCTAAGGCATGACGGTGTCATGCTGTAGCAAGGCCCCAGTAGTAAATGGTAGTATATAGTATATGGTGCATAAAAACTGTAGAATACACACCAGCTTCATTCAGTTCTTACACACAAGAGATACAGATACCATTAGGTTAGCATGACACTGTAACAATGGTGTGCAGTTGTTCATCTTGTACAACAATGAAGTCTTTAAGACATACTAATAAAGCACTTGCATTAAATGTCTGAGGAACTGTGAAACTTGCCCAAATAAAAATTGCCATACAGAGGCAAGCAAGTGCATAACGATGAAATTTTAAGTGTAAATGATCGTTGACTTAATTAATGTTTTTGTTAATTATATTCCATCTGTCCAACTTCCACTAATTCCAAACTTATTTGTTTTGATCTCCTAACAGTAACATTTTCATTTTAATCGGGGCAAAAAAGAGTTCTTCAGTCTCTTTCAATATTTGATAAATAAACCCAGATGTCACAGCTGTCTGGCAGCTGTACGTCCCTTTGAAAGTAAAGCATCGCATGTTAAAGTTCCTCATGAAAAATGTAACGGAGATTTGGTGTTATACTGTTTTAATGAGTGTGTGAACTGTTTTTAAGCCATTGTATTTTGAATTTAGTGTCTAATGAGCCCTAAGAACATCAATTACACCACAGTGCTAATGGCTGAGATTTCACAGTGGGAATATGTGTGGGGTAATGCTAATGGCTGTTACAACGACTACAACACCAGGATGCAAGGATTTACTGTTGAAACAGACATAAAATCTAATGTAATTTTTATATTACATGAAAAATATATATGTTTGCATTTCAACTAATCCAACTATGACTTCAGGCCAATCATATTCAAAACCCATATGTTCAGAACAGAACTCAACTTTGATGAACTTTTGAAAGTCAGTTTCTATGATCCTAGCTCCTTTAAACAGAATTTTAAATGTAAATGAGCTTCTTCACCTATAGTCACATCTGTTATCCATCAAATTATAACACTCACCCTAGAACAACACATTAAAAGGATTCTGGAATCTTGACAAATCATGTGCATCAGCCATGTAAAACAAAGAAGAGAAATCTCTTTTCAGGCGTCAGAGCTTCCTTAAGTTCTACTAAAATCAAAGTAACAGTTAATGATTTTTGTACTCAAATATTTCAATTCTATTACACATGCAGATCTTTTTTTTTTTTTTTTTTTNTTTTTTTTTTTTTTTTTTTGAGATTTTACCACCATAAGACTATTGGATAAACAGGTATGGAAGGTATATCACATAGAATGCATAGGTGACATTGTGTTCTCTTCTATGGAGAGTGGATTAGTTAGTTGGTTACTACTTGGTTTATTATTTATAGCAAGCAACAGAATAGTATGAATGTCTCAGCAACATGAGTCTGTTTTCTGTCCAGAACAAGTCTGTGCAGACCTTTATTGGATTGTGATAAAGGGGTGATGAGATGATCTGTTGACAGCCTGTGATGGAGTGCAAAGAAGATGCTACCACTCAGCTAACTATGCCTCCTCTTGATATATGCAAGGCATGGCGTGCAGCCAGAGGAGTGACTGATAGACTGACCATAAGAGCAAAGTTATCAGAGAGCAATTAATGAGATTAAAAAGATGGAAAGAAAAACGAAGCAAAGCTGGAAGATTAACCAGGCAGGGAAGCCATTGTGATAGCCATGTGTACATTAAAGAAAGCAGTTGTTGAGCCAGCTGGCTCAGTTAAGGGTTCAGCATTGCCAGCCTGTCCCCTCAGAAGTTGTCATGGTTAACACAACAATGCCTGATGACATATACTCACCTGGCAGTAGGAAAAGGTTGTTTAAGGATACGACTTTGAAAGTATGTCCAGACACACTAAAACAAATTCATGTCCACACAAATGCAGGAAAATGGACTTTTAGCATGTGATACGTGACGTAGGTCAGACACAGATTCCTTTTAATCATGAAGAAAAAAAAAGTAATACACCGAGGGAAAATTCAGCATCAAATAGTGAGACAAATAAACTAAATATATTTTCCACAGAGGCAAGCGATTGCATTTCTCTGTCCTTTTCATCTCAATTCCTGTTCCGCTCCTGTGCACATCCTGGGAGGAAACAAGGCCGCTTGTGAGGCCCTGACTCTATATCATGGCCCCTGTGCTCATCCATCACCTGGTTCTCCATGGGTCACTTAATAAGCCAGCCATTCAGGCCAGGCCCCAGCCCACATAGTAAACATTCCTCTAAAGACAGAGCCCATGGATACATGGATGGATTTTATTACACTCGGGCACACAAGTGAGGCTTCGTTCCCACTGTGATCCTATGGGCTGTATTCAATACCCATCTGCCAACTGTGGCTCACTGCTGCAACTGATTATACAGTACTTCCATAAGACTCTAATGGGTTCAACACATCTGAAAATTACGTTTCCATTTTCTTTGAAGTGTTTATTCTGTGTTTCTAGTCATCTACATTGAAAAAATGCAAATCTAAGGTTATTATGGCATGGGACCAGAGGAAAAAGAAGGAAGAATGAGATGTCTTGTCAATATATTTTACAATCAAATCTCACAGCTCTGTGAAGATTGAGATGCAACATATACAAAAGCTGTTATACGTGCCAAAACAACTTCATAGCAACCAAATCTGGATATCATCAACTAATAGCATCTGCCACTATTTCAAACAGTCAACACAAGGCGCATTCCTCAACACTTACTTCTGCTGGATGACCTAAACTGATGTGCCTGGAACAGGAATCCTCCAACTCAAAGCAACCCCTGTCAAACCTGGGTCAAACCGTATCTGCACGTCTTTTTCGGTGTTTTGTAACAACCTGTTTGTGAGCCCCAGATGGGTGGATCGTTAGGAAAACTCAGATCAGATATGTTGGCCATCACCTAAGTATACACTCCCTGTCGTATCATAATCTGAGGACACATTTCTGACAGAAATACTGACAGAAATCAAGTCCTAAGAATCCTCAAGTCCTAAGAATCCTCACTTGGAGACATAAGAGTTTTGGTCATATCTTGCACTAATTTAGCTACTATCACACTATTTTCCATAATTCACAAATACTGGTACGATTAAACCCCCTTAAGCCTCAAAAAGTGAACACAACTCATGATTCAATGCCTTCAATTTCAGGCCTGTTTCCAGAACTCATTTCCTGGCCCATCTGTTCTCTTTTAGACAAGGCTTATTGGAGTTCTGTCTGTATCTAATATTGAAGGAGAGAAAGATGGATTAATATTGCATCGCTCTGTCCAAACATCCAAGAACACTGTAAATACTGCTCAGAAAGAGAAAGATTAGGAATCACTTTAAGAAAACAGAAATTGGTTCGCTGAAGGTTGGTCCAGGTAAATTCAGAGGAGGATGTTTTTGGGAATACAACAGCAGAACACATTTCTTGAATAGCAAAGAAAATGTGAATGTGCCATATATTTTATTGAAGAAAAAATTGCTTTTTGAGCTTCAACACAGTCTCCTTTTCATAAACAGCAGTTGTTTGCTGTCGGTGTCTCACGGGATTTAGCTTTTGTCACAGAGGACAATGTATTCTCTTTGGTGCTGAAAAACACAGCCGCATCTGTGTGAACAAGTGCGCGTTTGTGTGTTAATATGTGGCACAGACCTGGTGAGAGTTGCCTTCACGATTCCCGTCACGTACACTGACAGGATTAGAACCCCACCTGAAATGCTTTTCAAGGATTATAAAGGTTGATAGTTCATGTGGAATAAATACAACTATACAACTTTCACACAGTAGAAAATCAAAATCATTATGGGGTTGTCAAGTTCTGTTCAGTAGTTTGCCACGGTCAAACCGTAAACTCTGCATCACATAGCAGCACAACACTTTCTAAGCCTTTGATGCATGCAAAGTTTGGGGTAAATGATAAATGTAGCCTGTCATCTAAGAGAGATAGTGAACAGCACCCATCAGTCTTCCTCTCCTCGGTCAGATTCCATCAAGACCCCTCAGCCAGAATCTCCTCCAAAAGTCCAGACAACAGTGTTATCAAGGTCATGCTGACAATCAAGTGAGCCAGACATTTGTATGACACAAAAACATTCCTTTGACTGGAACAGAAGGAGCCATTTTAGATGCTCCTAAAGGGGCGACAACATAGCTCAGGAGTTATTAAAATAGCATTTAAATTCCAGCAACTTGTCTTATTTCCCCTGCACTAGCAATACAGCTAAAATGATGGCTGATCTTTGTAATAGGGGCCCAGGGAATGTCATTTCATGCCTCTCCGAGATGCAATTTCCCCTTACTGTCTTTATGAAAGTCACAGAAGCCCTTTAATAGCCATTCATATTCACAACGGTTATCATGATATAAATTCTGCTCAAACATGATGCAATGTTTACAGATACTCACAGTTCAAGGGCTTGCTAGACACTTATGTAACGCATTAAACAGTAAAGTGATGATTAAGTGATAGCTCCCAGCATGAAGACATGTTCAGTAGCATCATCAAGCTAATTTGCAAAGGTTATCATGAATCTGAGCATCTCAAAGGTCTCTTAATTTACTATCCAAGGCTCCAGCATGTTAAGCTACATTTCCCATTGCTCTCTCCTAGATTCATTCCTCCTGTCGTAGGGAACATTTGGTCAAAGCAGGAGTGGGATCGTAGGATAGTAGGATGAATAATTCAGTATTCATTACAAAGAGGTCACAGGGGCAAGCAGAGAAAGGGTGATCTGGCCTCATAAACTGATATATTTGATGCTGAGAACATGTTTGGGCAGTGATATATTAAACATGGGTTGAGCGTGACACAAGGCTCTCTATCACAACCTGGATCTGCCTTGTGGAGTTTATGATCGCTATTATAGGAGGCACGACTTAAGAATAAATGCAGTTTTTGGCCTCGAGCTTAGGTAAGTAAAACTATATCAGATGTAAACTTAAAAGCATAATTTCTGAGTAGATAAATCGCATTTGGATTCACTTTATTAGCATGTTAATTAAGGATACTGTGTAATTCAGTGAGCTAAGGTTCAAATTGTGTGTGTATGCATGTGTGCGCTTGTATTTATACACTTTTCAGGCTCATTCATTGGATATTTGTGTTTTTTTAGTCACTCTCCACATCAGGAACATCTGCTTGATCTACCTACATGTAATTTCATAGAAAATACCAGGACAAAGGTTGATGTATTCTTAAAGCTAGGATGCACATGCAGGATAGCAGCCACGCTTATCCTGCATTCTTTTGAAGCATTGGTTATGCACATCCTCAAGAAATAATATTACACCTTCGCAAGGTGCAACACCTATAAAATTCATGGGAGAAGTAACGTCAACTTTAGTCAAGTGACGTCAGCAGTGTAGTGGTAACCAGAAAAAAAGCTGAAAGGTTCTTTTGCCTTCATATCATAAGTAAAATGCTGATCTCCTCGACTTTCTCCGTCTTAGTTGGCATCGCTGAGCAATAAATAAGAAAATTTTAAGGTGTTCTAGTGCCAGCCAGGGATAATTTATGTTTCCACCATCCCATGTCCTCTTGTGGATAAAGTATGTTATCTTCCAAACTGACAAAAGCAAATATGTGAGCATCACTGCTCATGTAGCAACTATGGGCTCAAGCAAGTTAATTTATTATTCTGACCTTGGGTGAATGTCCTCTACAGTTGCCTATAGCACACTCAATATGCAAGTTATGACACGCAAAAGACAGTTTTGGAGTTGCCGAAGGCTGCCTTCTTACTATTCTAAACACGTCCCGGACCAATCTTGGTTCTGGACACAGACTAATGAAATTATATTGATCTTCTCATCTGACTGTGGTCTGAGGGCAAACAAGCATATTTGCCAAAATGTCACAGAGTTCTTTTAAAGTGCCATGCCTTCAGCCTAAACCCATCGCTAATGTATCAGGGGGATTTTCAGTGTAATGACTGTGTAACAGTGTGTTCCAGTGCAATGACTGAAAAGAGACAGCATATATCTTTTTTGGGCCTCTCTCTCTCTCTCTCTCTCTCTCTCTCTCTCTCTCTCTCACACCCTCACACACACAGAGTTACAGAAGGGCACAGATTGTTGTTCTGACAGGATGGATCACAAAATGCAAAAAGTTTAATTTCTTCCCAGCGTCAATGCCGTGAACGATGTTCCATGTAGCGGGAAAACAGCAAGGGGTAGACGTAATGATGTAAAGCCATCATTTATCTTTTCTATCTTCAAAGTTGTATTAAGTATTTAAAAAAAATCAGAGCCTCAACTTTTATCTTCAGTTCATCCTGTGAAAGTCACTAAAATATTAAATAAATACAACTTTTAGTCACTGATATGAAAGGAAAATGTTAAAAATGTCCTTCATAGTTTCGACATCTTCCGCTTTAGCATAAATTAGTAAAATGAGCAAAAGACACATTTTGCTCTGAGTGCATTTCTATGTGTTCAAGGCATCACAGTAGTTCTGTGTGTGTGTGTGTGTGTGTGCACGCGCGCGTGTGTGTGTATGCCATAGTGTGTGTACGTCAGAGAGCCAGCAGGGGTACTAAGCCATGCCTTTAATGTAAATACCAGAGAAGGAACCACCCAGTGCCTGACAGAGGAAGTCTGAAGCGTAGAAAGCTACAGTCCCTGCAGCCTGCTGTCACCAGGCTTATTCAGCCACGCAGCTGCCTGCAGAGGCAGATGCCAAGGTGCCAGTCCGCATCCTGTCTAACCTTTAAATCCTGACACTTGCCACCATGATGCCTGACTGTTGGTGTTGGCCTGAACACATGCTGGAGAACGCTGATGTGGAGAGGCATGACCATAACTTTTATTAATACGGCAACTTTGTTCGGTGCGGTTTTTATGATCAAAACATACAAACTGCTGTTCTGATGGGGATGGGATGATTATTCTGACATCTGGAACATAGTCCCTTTAGTTAACTGAAATAATTAATATATTTTAAGGAGCAAATCCAAATTCTCCCCACATCTTTGTCAGGTCCACGTACAAGTAGGCATGGAACGCCCCTCATATGCGATGGTATTATCTTTTTAGTAAAGATGACCATGTAACTAAAACATAGTGGTAGATGACAGGGAAAGCAGTGGGCCTAGTTGCTGCTTCAACAATTTCAGCTGTTTCTTCTTGGATTTAAGCTATCTCTGAATGACCAGGCTGTGTGCTGTCTTCTTAAAGGGATAGAGAGCATGCTACTTCACTGTGCTAGATCAAGTTCAGTGGTTTAGATCAAGCAGGGTCTGCAGGAGAAATAAAAGTTAACCCTGAACTGGAAAATGAGAAATGCCTCATCAAACTTGTGATCTTGACCTAATTTTAGATGAAACAGTTGCACCTTGCTGGAACCAAAAATTCTCACAATATTTCACGTATATCCTGTAAGGCATGAGACTGAATTCCCTAGTAGCAGTTCGGAAGTATGTGTGAGACAGTGGGTGGGCAGCATATGGTGCTTTTTTGGTGTCCTGGTGAGGTTCACGACAAGCAGCAGCTTCCCTACGGGGAGTGTTGTAGCTACAGAGAAGGACTCCAGCTGCTCCTCTGGGTGACCTTCATTACCGCAATTAACATGCATGCCACTCACAGGCACAATCAGCCTGGGAGGATGCAGCACTGTTAGCATGAGCAGAGTGGAGATGGGCAACAGGTATGACACAGCAGAAAACACACAGCAAAAAAAAAAAAGAAAAAAAAGAAAGAATGATTAAAACTTGGGTTTATAAAAACTCTAAAGGGAACTCGGCAGGATTTACACATAGGCTGAGTGGTGTAACACACAATACAGTGGTGAATTCAATCTAAAGCAAACATTTGTTTGTGCCACCGGGTTGGTTTTAAACACCGACAGCACTACAGAGGCAGGATTGGGTGATGGAGAAATAATGTTCACAGAGTTGGTGTCAGAGGCAGCAGTACAAGCAAATTTCATCACCTGAAAAACGAAAATGTTTTCACACTTTAAGAATGAGCTCTGGCTCCCACAGACTTCAGAGTGTACTCTTAAACACAACACCAGAGAGTCAGAGTTTAGCGACAAGTGAGGAGTTTGTGGACACTGAGCTCCCTTTCAGCAACACACAGCTGCTGGAGCTGGAGCCTATAGACAAACCATGAACAAGTATTGTTTAGAATTAATCCTGCCTTTTTCCTAATCAATTAAAATGCTATAGTCTATACTGATACAAATGGTATAAACAGATAAACGAGTACAGACTGATGGTATAGAGAAATTCGTATCATTGTGTATACGTTTAGCAGCCATTTATACCAGCACTAAGCACATTATATACACTTCCTGTCCTTCAAAGGTGTCAAGCATCCTAAGTTTGTGGAGTTACTGAACCATTACATGCACACTGACTTCATGGACATGAAGGCTGTCAACACTCCACAACAGACTCTTGAATCCCAGACTGAAAGCAAACAGACTCTGCAAGTCTCACAATCTTAATTACAAACACCCTTATTTATGGCACAAACTCTGACCTTAAAAATTCCATTAATGGTCACTGCATTACAGCAAATGACGTTTTTGTTTCTTACGCTGAGGTTAATCAATC
Source organism: Lucifuga dentata (assembly GCA_014773175.1). NCBI lineage: Eukaryota > Metazoa > Chordata > Actinopteri > Ophidiiformes > Bythitidae > Lucifuga > Lucifuga dentata. The sequence continues at coordinate 187,709 of VXCM01000828.1, forward strand.
AATGAACCCAGAGGTCAAGAAAAGGTGAAACCATTACCTCCTACTTTGCATTGCTTCACTCCACATGCATTCATTAAGATGTATGATCAGGTCCCCAGGTACAGAGACGGGGCAGACAAAGACAACACCTGATTGGTCAGTGAGAGATTCTGATTTGTAATAACAGCACATCGCAGCAGTATTGCACCACTCTGCTATTTGACAAGAAGCTCCCCCACATTCCACACTGATCTGCCTGTCTGATAGCTAGAGATTACAGTGGAAGCTAATGAAGAAGTCTGTCTTTGACAGTAGACGCTGGCTATGAATGTGAGTATGAATTTTGTGGTAGTATCCAATCGTGCACCCAAATCCCAAGTTCTCTTTACAGTTCAATATGAGGGGGAATTGGGATTTGAGGACTTGATTAGGCACTATATCATAATCAGGCCATGTAGCTTTAAAAAAATATGTCAAATACTAATTGCCTCGTATGTGCATGTTCCAAGACTACATCTAAGAAGAAACCTGGATTTATATCATTCATTCGTTTCTTTTTCATTTGTGTTTTAACTGTAAATGTGCCAAAGCAGGAAGTTGTTCTAAATGAACTGCGGTTAGGCAAATGAGGACTAAGGCAAACAAAGGGTGAATATGGAATGTGAACTAAAAAAGTGAAAAAGAATAATTCACATCGGTTTGCCTAACTGAATTCAATGCAGGCCAGTGCGTTGCAGCCTATAATTGTGCAAATTAAAATTGATTTCTTGATGACGGACATTATTCACAGAGTGATCCAGGTTCAGATGTCACCCTTTAAAGCATACTGCTAATTCATACTCTACTGGGCAATATCCTAACCCACAAAACTGCAGTAACATTATTTGCTGATGTGAACTTTGGCTTTCAGTCAAGCAGACCACTTTACAGTCTTAAAGGCTTTACATCACCGCAGTTTCTGCATTAAAGTAGCGGGTTAGTTCACAGATGTGTGAACTAAACCTCAGGTCAAACCAGTATTAAAGCAGAAGCCTTTAAGTTCTTTATACAATGAAGATCAAACGAGGGAAGGATGCTTATGAAAAAAAATATATATTAGCATGAATATGCTAAGAACAGACATAAAAAAAAAAAACCACACCAGTTCACAGGTGTGATTGCTGTAAGAGAGACAGTGTTTATCTTTCTTTAACCCCAAAGGCTCCAGCTATTCTGACAATGGATAAGACTGAAACTGCACAAGTATGAAGTTGGAGATATAGAACAAAAACTGTGTAATATAATCAGAAGGGCAAAGATATGATTATTAAGGGAGAGAAAAGCAGATGAAGGGGTAGTTATCACAGGAAAGGACAAAGAAGGAGAATAGATAAAAGTGTGGGAATAGTTATATCAGTCACCCACTGCTCAGTTTAGAAGAGCGTTTGTGGGTTGTACGGGAGGATACAGTAAAGGAAAATGAAATACATTCTAACTTTTATTCTAAAGGAAGGATAAATTAGGTCAGTGTGAAACCTCACCGAGACGACAGCTGCATTCTAGGTGCAGCTTGGCATCATCTCCATCTTAGGTCAGCAAACTGTCATCATAAACCTAAGATCTGTTCTGGAAAAATGACTGACTGCTAACAATACCCTGAATGCATGAATCACGTGTGAATGAGCAAATAATTTACATCAACATGTAGCGTCATTTAGGCGAGTAGCTGTACGGTTGATGGAAAGCAGCCTTTTTGTTGCCTTTTCTGTGGTTGTAATTATCTAGCCTGTCAGATCAGAAAAATATCATAAAAGGCCAAATTTGGTTAGAAGTTTGTTTGTATTTTTTTTTCCAATATCATTGCTCGTTCTGCTGGTTCTTTTCGTGGCCATCAAGAAATACCTTGATTCAAAATATGTGATTAAAAACAGCGACTCTCAGCCAACACGCATGGTAACACTCGCTCGCCACAGTATCAAAGAATTCATAGAAATATCTGACCTGAGCCCTGTGGGCAGACAGGAAACCAACCTAACACCAGTGCATAGTATGCTGAGCACATTCTCTACATAGTGAAGCTGAGGCGATCAGGATATGAAAAGTCTACTTGGACCGTATACATAAACTTCTGTTTTTCATATTGTATATGATATATGGTAGATCAAAGACCAGAAAACCCATGAAAACTACAGAGAATGTGTCTAAAATACAACAGATTTAAGGGAAGCTCGACCAAATTTATAGCCTTTTTACCAGTTTTTATAGCTTCCTGTCTGCACATCATGAACACACACATGCACATACACTCCAAACAAGTTTGCCATATGCAGTTCTACGACACTGAATAAGCTATAAGCTACCATCCACCAAACCTTTAATGATGATGATGATAGTGTAGAGGGAGAGATAATTATATAATAAAACATATGAAACTGGTGTAACATGGACTATTGGGCAAGAATCCAGTACCATTAAAGAAAACTACACAGTCAGGTTTGGGGCTCTGAGACTTTCAGATCAACTTTGAAAATGAAGTCTGGGGATTTCAGAGCAGCTAATGTGTTTCTGTGAAATGTTTCACTGGGATGATAGTTTTCAGTGGAAACGTTTGGCAGGATGTGGTGTGACGATAAAGCGCTTATTATTCTGTGTTTTATCACAGCAATCTCTCCTCCCCTGATTACCTGATTGGACTCTGATTCACCCCAAAGCTTATCATGATTTGTTATCAGAAACCAAACATAGTCATAGAGGAGAAAAAATAACGTCAAAAAACCATTTACTGAATTTCTTGAAACAGCCTGGCGTTTATCTAATAATTATGAAAGAGTGACATTATGCAAAATCTGTGTGTGTGTGTGTGTAAATAATGTTTATATTTTCTGGAAGGGGACTGACATTGCCAACAAGGTCAAATGTCTGCATTAAAGTTGATCCCCATAATGTCTTGAGCTAAAGCAAATACACAAGCCTTCAGTCACAACTACATAAAAACACACGCACACACACAAAACAAACACACTCCTCCCACAACAGAATAGCAGTCAATAGTGCCTTTTGAAAGGTAGGAACTTTCATGAGAACTCAGGAACTCAGGATTTTTCCTTTGTTTCGCTCCAATGAACCTGAACCAAATTTGGACCTGGAACGACTTTCCCAACCACAGGTGGTTCAGGACCTACTACAACGATTGGTCAGATGCAAGCTTCATCGTATGGATAACTGCCATTTTTAAATACTAGCATTTAGCTTTTTTTAGTACACTGCAAAACCAAAAGATTTTGTTTATCAGAACTCATAATTACTCATGATGCAGACTGCAAAAAACTAGCTGACGTACTTCCTTTGTTGACCATGTGGTTCCTTTCTGGATAGTTCTGGGTAAAATAGTTCCTCATTTAGCTCCTTTAGTATAGAAATGCTATGCCACATGTCCACAGCTATGCCCACATAGCTGTGGACATGTCTCCTGGAACTGGATGAATTCTACACTGTCACTCCAATACTTACTTTCAGTTCTCATTCACTCCTTCACTCAGTCAACTGACTGCTTGGATGCTTCAGGGGGAAGAATTTAGAAAAAGACCATCTACGTGAGGTATCTAAGAGACTGTTTGGACCCTGTCCCAAACACGAGCACAAGCACTCTGCATTGTTAAGCATTAAAATTGGCTCCTGTAGATATCCTTGAGTGCATGGTACTCATGGAGCACCAATCCCTAGGAAAGCAGCAGTTTTTATGGATCTGTATGTTAAAGCTACTATTCTTCACTCCTCATTCCCAAATGCAGAGCTTAAACACGCATTTGATACATACAAATAGCATGTAAAAGATCTTAACGTGGGGTCTCTTTCATCTTGTAGAATATATTGTAAGAAAGAAATAATCAGACTGCAGCTGGGCTAAGATGTGCTTGAAAGGCTGAACTCCTCCCCATTTTGGAGCCACAGATAAATCCACTTTCCCTGTAAAGAAACTGATAGAGTTAACTCCAGAAGCACTAGCTCAGCAAATCCTACGTGCCTCACTTCAAAATCAATACTACCGGCTTTAAAATGATATAAGAATCATCAGGCTCAGCAAGCATATCACCGCAGAATCAGATAGGGCTCTGAATTCATTACATGTGATGGTATCAGTCCTGCTTATTGGAGCACCAAAGAAGATTTTCTTACTCCACTCCTAAATCTTCCTTGTTCTCTCTGATGACAACTATAGCTATAATCTAACAGCATACTGACAGAAGGGAGGTCCCCGACATTTCTGGAAGTCTTAAGAAGGCTGAATGTTGGCTATTGGCTGACACTGCCAGGCTACAGGCAGGACTTGGGGGTTTAATAAATGGAGCCTTGCAAAATAGTTCCCCACCAGCCTTGCAAAATCAAGCCTAATAACAGATCATGTTTAATTCCATCAGTGAATTCTATAAGGCTGCCATAGTCAAGATCAATATGGAAATTTCATTGAAGAGTTCTTACACATCCCCATCTGTCTCCTTTATGTAGAGCATGATACTTTTACAGATGGGAATTGAGTTGCAATATCTATATGATGCTGGCAGGAAGCTCCATTACTATGGTTTTCAGCATTGATATAGCAAACAAAAGCATGCTGCATTCTGTTAAGCCACGCAGCAGGAGCTTTGCTGAAAGCTTAGAGGTGAAGAGAAGAATGTACAGTTCTTCTGTTATGCACTAAGAAGAATAGATGCAGGAGCAATGAGAGGCATAGGTGGATTTTGAGGAAATCCACCTATATAACATTATTGGCAGCATATTAACAGTGTGTGTGTGTATGTGCATCTCTGTATGTACAGTTAGGATTAATGAAACATAGATTACCTGTTGTAAACACTCACCATCATTAAATCTACAGTATCAATGATTGGATCGGATTCATGCTGGAACCCATGAGCGATGAGACGTACCACCAACATGATACTTCAAAACTGCATAGGTATCACTATGTCAGGTGATAAATGACTTAACAAAAAAAAAAAAAAAAAANAAAAAAAAAAAAAAAAAAAGCAAATCAGATGCACAGTTACACCTCAACCCTGGCAGACATGGGTCATGAATTGCGTCGATAAAATAGACAAATAAGCACTTTTTTTTTGCAGTCTATTTATGTGCAGAGATGATGAGGGGAAACCTTAAATGTTTGCTTTCAGAAAGTACAGCATATGTTGCCCGTATTGTTCTTGGGGCTGCCGAGAGAGAGCAAAACAAGTATTTGATGTGAGAGCTGCATAGACTTTTCTACAAAAGAATGTGATCGATAATTCTCAGTATTTGCCTCAGTCACTTACAGCCTGATAATGAGACGGTTCCTCTCCCTGAGGAATGGGTCTATACAGTTCTCCAGCAGAAACTTTAAGCGATAAAGAAATAATGCCATTTAATTTCTCCATTGTAAACATTTTATAGAATGAAGAAGGAAGAGGCATCTAACAAAGGATTCTATAAGCTCCACTGTAAACCTAGATAAGGCATTTATATAAATTAGCCTATATTCAGCAACTTAAAATTACTTCAATTTTCATTTGGTAAGACTTGAATCCAACTGTACCACAGATAAGCCATGTTCACAAATGCTCCCGAAATCCTGAACTCAGCCAATATCTCTGCCTGGAAGATACTGTCAATATTATGATCTTATTATGAAATATACAGCTGAAGTGTTCTGTTGGGAGATACTGTCTTCCAGCAGAAATGGTCTGTACTAATCCTATAGTACAATGATCTGAGGGGTTGGAAAGAGAGAGAGACACAAATTTCAGGGCTGGGTAAGTAAAAAAGAGGAGAGAAAGAAAGAAAGAAAGAAAGAAAGAAAGTGAACAAAAAGACTGAAAGAGCATAGTTAGAGGAGATAAGGAGGGAGAACGCCAAGTGAGTAATTTCTTAAGCTCCATGCTTCTTTCTCTTTCTGCCAACTTCATGAATTAAAGTTTGAGATTGAGAGAACTGGGGAAAAGTGTGTTTCTGTAGGTGTGTGTGAGACACTGCGTCTTTTTGAAAGACAGACAGCTCCTTCAACCCAGGCAGATATTTTATTTATGCAGCACTTGAGGTATTAGACACCTTTCTAGCTGTCAAAGGAATTGTAAATCAAGGCGCACACGTCAACACCGGGAATGTGTGGAAGGGTGTGCGTGTCTTCACCTTAAGGAATATTTGACTCTGGACTCAGGTGCGAGATGTGAGGAGATAAGCATTTTGGGGAAAAATACATTGTGACGCAGATAAAACATGGGGCTTTCACGCCAATTTAGAAAGGTGAACACCAGACCACCTAAATGGGGAAGCACTGGAAGACATTGAAAGAAATATAAAGACAAACAATCCAATCATCTAATAACCGTATTGACCAGTTCACAGAAGGCACATTATTGTACAGCATGTAATACATAAAGCCATTAATCTGACTTTCCATTTTATATTCCAAGAAATATTGGGGGAAAAAAAAAAAAAACATTTTAGCTTCTATTCCACAGAATTCTGACTCATGTTACATTTGTAAAAGTCTAGTTGAGTAACAACAGTAACAGATTTCCAACCTTTATTTTCCATCTCTAGCCCTCCTGCCACAGTAAGGATCATCAGAGGTCAGCACCCTTCAGAATCTTTCCCTCCCTTCCTTCTCTGCATCCCTGTCTCATTCTCTATCCTCCCATTCCTCCGTCTCCTCCTATCTCAGTCCCTGTGGCTGAGACGAGCCTCTTATATCTCTTATACATCTCAGATAGAGTGTAAAAGTCAGACAAGGTTTTCCATGACACGCACATCACAGAGGGACTCTAACTAAACAGATTTAGTGGCTGTGCCTGCAAAGTAACACAAGGCCAAACTCCATAAACCTGTCATTTCGAGGCATTAAAAAGAATCAGCCTTGTTCATGGAAATGTGGCAGATTTCAAACTTAAGAAGCATCAACAATTTTTTGTGGTTATCAACACTTGAAATTAGAAGGCACTCAGAGTGACTCAAGGCTCTAAATTCATTATGGTAAGAGCAAAACATGTTTATGAAATTTTAATCTGCATCTCGATCTGCGTCTTGCCGATAGCAGCCATGATTTGTGGAGAATGCCTACATCTTGTAAATTAATTATGCAATACTTCAAATGAGTCAAACTTATGGCCACTGAGTTATTTATAACTATTCAACCATCTGATATCGATGCTCATGTGTCCTCTAAATTTGACAGCGATTGCAAAATGCGTTCAAGAGAGATGCAGTTTATGTCAAATAGGCCACATTTCAACAAGAATTTGGGGACCAATTATATTAAAACAATGTGGAATATTCAAAAACAAATTAATCTACTTTTCAAATATCCAAGAACATTCAATAAAGACTGAATGTAACTTGTATGAATAGTGAAACAAAACTATCATTATTATTTTTTTTATTTTTTAAGTTACGGTGAGCAATGAAGTGTAAGTCAATCTGTTACATTTTGAGATTTTTTGTTCATTATTCAGTGTAAGATTAATAAAGGAAAATTAGACAAAGACGTGCTACAGCAAATAATGATAAAAACAACAGTGCAAATTATTACTACATAGAATACGTGATTTGTAGTAATTTCCACCTGTTTTCTTTCCTTATTCTAAGTTAGTAATTCGTGAGAATGATCTCTTTTGCCTGATTGCATTTTATGTCCTGTACAGAGCGAAAAATGAAAACTTTGGACAAAAGAGCAAACGCAATGAGAATATTTCTTCATGTATTTTGCAGTCAGACAGCTGTGTTTGGAGAGTGGAAACATTTTTTGTGCATGCTGATGGTGACTAAATGCTGACTGATAGTGTCTTATCTTAAAAGTACAACAGACATCTGCACCCTGTGCTCACTGATAACAAAACCTTTCTCAGAGAAAAGTGTTACAGTGTTGGATGTATTGTCCCATTTGTCTTTAACTCAAGGGAACAACACTAACAGACATTAGAATTTGGCTTCAATATGCTGCCAAAATGGCCTCAATGGCTTTAAAATAAATCCTGGGATCATGTGCTCAAACTCCTCGCATCAGATGGGTAATTTTTCCATTTATTTGGAAATTCCTTGACCAAAACAAGAAATAAAGGAAGTAACTTTGTGTCTTCACTTAGTGTCCCCAGCATGACTTTTCTAATAATTAGAAAAATGCCGATACACTGTAGAATATGAATTAACTTCCCTGACATATGGCTCATTGCTCAGCCCCAGAACATTAGTCTCCATATCAACCATTTATACTTCCAATAGCTTCAGACTGTTTAATATAGCTGATTGAATGTATTGGAAAGTCATTTGGACTGAGTAAATAAAGCTGGTTATTAAGTGTTTAGTTGTGAAGGCTCTCAGTCTGACAAAAACAGACCATCAGCTAATTATATGGATGGCTGCCTTTTATAAGACTGGGGCTCTGGAGTCTTCTAATGGCTCTCTCTTCTCTCTTCTTTCCTCCTCTTTTGTCATCCTTCCACAGTGCACGGATGAGAAATCAAAGCTGGAATACAGGCTTGTGAACACAACCAAAAGCTGAAAACACCATGAAGATGTCTTTTCCCAGGTACACAGGGGATTCTGCTGCTCTATTGGTGAGCTAACACATACAGTCAGAGTACAAAGTATCAAAAACATGTGTGGTGTGGCCCTTTTCTCGAATAATTACCTCCTCTGTGATCCTTTAGGGGCCACATCACCTCATCTCTTTCGCTGTTTTCATGTGCCATAAACATTTCCACATATCTGCACATCATCATCACTCAGAAAGGAAAACACTAAACCCCAGCAAGGAGCTCAAAACAAAGCCCCTTCACAATAATACACACAACAAAACTGGAGAGTCTACGAGTCTTCAGGTTAAGCAAGACAACACCAAACTCAATTACTGTAAAACCAGCTGTGACCGTGAGGGTCCCATCAAAGCATGGGTGTGAAATGAAACAATACACCAGTCCCTTGTTTCTTCTCTTTCATTTGCATCTCCTTCCCTCCGTTCCTTGTCTCCAGTGTAAGCAGGAACCCTCCAGGCCCTAAATCTGGTGCAACAGAAGCCAAATAGTAAAAGTTAGAAGGAACCAAGGGGAGTCTTCCAAACCAACAACCACACATCGCCTCCACTGCACCAATCATCCGATTCCTGTTGGAAACGAGGCACTCTACTGTTTCTGCTGGAAAACAAAATGTGCACAAACAGAAAGAGCAAAAAAAAAAAAAAANAAAAAAAAAAAAAAAACAAAGTGCAGAGGAGCTAATATATGAAGAGGTCATGAAGCAAAAAAAACTGTGGGGCCGTTCTTTGGACAGAATCGAGCAGAGCGAGTTGGACAGCAGAGGAAAGAGGAGGACCTGATGTCAGAGGACGATAGACAGCTTGGCCTTGCTGTAGGAGAGCTCTGTGAAGAGCTGTCAGAACCACTGGGGCATGTTCTGATATCCCAACACACACATACTACTACACACGTGCATGAGTGCACACATGCTCTCTGTGGACTGGATGAAACAAGCTGGCAGTCTCTACAGAACCGCGGCTTTGCATACACAACACCACATGATCCTCAGTCTACCTGCAGAGCACCTGAGCCTTTCATCTGTCCATCTCCCCTGCCGCTGTCTGTGTGCGTGTGTGTGAGTGTACAACTGAGTAAGTGAAAAAGACATCAGAGATGATGCATTGTGTAATTCCCTGCCTCCGTGTCTTAAAAATTATCAGGCTCCTTTCACACATTTCATTTTCTCCATAAAATTTGGTTCTAAAAATTGAATAAAACAAAAAACAAGAAAATAGAATCATTTATTGCAGAAAGAAACCAGATCTCTTAGGTTAAATTATGTGATGTCACATAATATAACCTAACACAGCTAAACTGTCAGGTGTGGGATAGAAATCCAAATTATTTCTGTTATCTGCTAAGTACAATATTTTATTCTAGAAATGGTGACTTTTTACACCATACCTCAAGCAAATTGCCTATTATTGTTTTCAACCAGGCGATTATCTGTTAAGTTACACAAAAAAAAAATGTTGAAACTAAAACAATCTTACATTTGGTATTTCACAAGATTTTCACTTATCCTTGAAGTTGCCACAGAACAACACAAAACAAGATAAGAATCCACACGAATTGGTTTAAAAGTATAAATATAAATTCCACATATTTTATTCATAATTCTGTAAGACAAGTACATCAAATTTGTTACGTGGCTGAGACCCAGTATGAGCCTATCAACACTTGCAATACACAGAAAAACAAGTTTCGCTCACAGCCCTCACTTCTCGCCCTCTCTCTCCCAGATTCAGCTCAGGTCACTCAGGTGCTGAAACCTTTCCCAGCATTTCAAGGACGCTCCTGTTGGCATGGAGGTGATCTGAGTGGAGGAGGTGAGGAGGAGGAGGTTGTGAAGATCAGAGGGAGGGAGTCTGAGCAGTGAAGACAGCTCGTTTTTTATAAAGCAGGAGGACCGCAATTGAGCTGAGCTGCTGTATGAGTCTAATTGGATGAGATAAAGACTGCCGTGGCGTGCTGATACAGAGAGTTCTTTGTACAGGCAGCGTGCACACGCATATGCATGCACGTGCTCACACACATCATTAAGGAGCTACTGTGGCATGAGTTTCACGGTGATGTCTCTGGTCGGGTGTGAGTGGGCTGCATCGGTGTGTGCTGCTGCAGTGGTCCTATGAGGAACCCACGACATTCCTCAAAACAGAACACAGACCACCCACACACACACACACACACAAACACACACACCGAGCCTGGCTGAACCTCATTAACAAACATTTGTCCAAGTTCCCTGAGATCTTTAAAAAGTTTGGTCAGTTAGACGCAGAGTAACAGTTACATCAGAAAATATAAGACCAAACAATGAGCTGAACCTCATTATCTCCCACTGAAAAACATATAAATCCAACAACATGTACAGACTGTAAATTGTCATCTTCACAGGCACAGCCATCGCCGTTGCCGATGTTTCTACCTTTATCCACTCTTTGACTGTATTGTTATCATTATATGGCTTCTAAAGGTCATCAAGTGTGGTTGGTGTGCTTTAGCACTTTAATTCATTCTCCATTCCAATAAAATAAACTAACAGTGACAGCAATTCGGAGTGATAAAATCTGGATTAATGCTCCAACACTCTAGAAAAGACAGTATTTCTTTAAAATGTTCCCTTTCTTCATTCTCTTAAGGGCATTTGAACCAAAACATTCAGGTGTATTCTAACCTTGAACATCGTATCAACTGTACATCCCCTTAAAAAAGCATTTTGCCTTAAAGCTATGGTGCAGATAACTATAAGTATGTATCTATGTTCTCTCCTTTCCTTCTCCATATAAGGAGAAGGGCAAACCTCGATAAACACACACTCTCATGTGTATATGAGTAACAAAGGTCAGACCTGATCAGACTTTCAGCTTAATACACCAGTGAGCTTCACAAGCTGCTTGCTCATCCATCTCACTAGCTAATCAATAAGGCTGATGATGATGAATGGAGTCAAGTGGAGACTGCAATACACAAACTAGTGCAATTACTGTGGAATTTCAATTCCACAGGGCTTTGGAGAAAACAGATACACGGCATTGTTACTGAATGAGTTTCACTGACAGAGCGCTATTTCTTCGTTTTAACTCAATGATAGAGGACAGTGTTTGTGATACATATATAGTTGCCTTAAATCACAAGCATCAATTAAATGTATTCAAATCAAAGAATCACCGTGCATCATGTGATTCAGCAGACTTGCCGTTAAGGTCTGATCAGGAGTAATGGGACAAAAAATTTTTTAAAAAATAGTCAAACATAAAAACAGACACGCGATACTGAATGCACAAGTATAAACACAAATTCACTAAGCCACAACCGTGATGGTCTCAGCATATCACATATGTAATGCATCACCTACGCATCCAACTAAACATGTAACAACCCACAAACTCACGTCTTCATAAACACACAATGCATGAATGCATCTGCATGCAAGGATGCCCACATGCATCCCACATGGAAATTCACATGTTAATAAAGAATTATTGTGTCAAAACAGACAAAACCATGTGTTTGTCACATACTACATGGAGTAGACTGTTGGTTTGCACCGATAAAGCAGAGTTAGGCAGTGGAATTCAAGAAGCTGGCACTCCCTGGTACGGTTTAGACTCTGACAAACGGTCAGAACCTCATTTCCATTATTAAACTCCTCAAAAGCCTCCTACATCCACACCTCCACACACACGGGAAAGACGGGCAAATAAAGAGATACTGAAGATCATGAGAACAAAGGTTACTGGTGAAGGTGAAATAAAATGGAAAAGGAATTTAAAAAAAAATGCTTTCCTCTTTGATCAGAGAAAACCAAACCAAACCCATGTCCACTAAAGCTACTCCAGCGAACCTCCATAGTGTTGTATGTTGTTCAACTGGCCTGACATCTCTGAAAAACATTCCGTGGGTGGTGCAATGTTTCAGCCCTGAGGTCCAGCCATAAAGGCCCAGCATGAAGCCAATGATCAAAGAGAAAATGAACTAACTGATTTGGCCCATCCGGACCACCTGGCTACACTCCAGCACGCTGCTAAGTCACTATGGCCGCCGATACTGCTGCTGTGAAAGCTTTAACATGAGTTTCTGTGTGTCCGTATGTGTTTGTGTGTAAGATCAAAGCCATCTTGGAAATCCCAACACATCGCTACGTGCTAGTAGCATCCACCGGTTAAAAAAGGCACAACTCTGGTTACAGTGGTGAGATGAAGCCAGAGCACGACTGCAGAGTGTTTGACATATTTGGTAAGTAAGTCAAAAAGTAAAACAAAGACCCACACAAATCTAAATGATCTGTAGTCAAATGTTTTTGTTTGTGCTCTTGGTTTAGATCTGTTCAGGGTTCACAATAACTTATATCAAACAAACCAAGAGGAACAGTAAGTCACGCTGCACGTAACTTCATTTCTCTCCTCTGGTGGTCATGTGGACATCAGAAAGACCACACAAACCTCATAAAGCAACAGTCTGACATGAGCTTTAGTCAAGACTGCAGCTGGACATCTGCTAAATAACAACGCACAGCTAGAAACAGTAGAAGGAAAACCACCATGGCCTATATGCAACTTGAATGGGGAAATGGGTGCCTTGATCAGCTGACAAATCAGGTTTGACTTAAATTCAGATGTGTCACATGGCCATGCTGCATAATCTTGTGGCTGGTGCATATTGCGTTCTCATCACAAAACAAACTGCTTCAGAGTTCACTTCAACGCACCTTCTCAGACCTAACCAACATGGACTGAATGTCACTGGATCATTGATTATTTGCTGTTCATATTATTCTGTAATATTTCCCTTATTTGATCTTTGTAATTTACCTGTTTCTACACCTGTGGCTCCAACTGTACACCCAGTCGTTTGAGGAGAGGGAATCTCTCTTTGAATAGCCTCTCCTGAGGCTTCTTCCATTTTCCTTACATAATAAGGTTTTTGGGGAGTTTTTCCCTCATCTTTTTAGAGAGCTTGGGCTGGGTCGGGGACCTCTCAAGTGTGGGTCTGTAAGCCTTGAGACACTGTATGTGATACAGGGCTATACAAATAAACTTGACTTGACTTGAATGTCCAAAAGACCAGCTTTTCTAAACAAACCAAACAGGTTCAATTTGCACACAATCTCGATAATGCATCCAAAACTCAACTCATACACTATTGGTTCAGCAATTGTGGAAAAGCCTTGTGTAATGGAAAACATTTTTTTTTTTTTTTTTTTTGCTACGTATCATTTTAGAATATTATTATTATTCTGCTCTGCTGACAATCTCATTTCCAAGCGTTCGGCCTGCAGCCAAACAATAGTTACCAATTAAGCAGAACCGGTCTTGTTTTCCTGTAGCCACATGTAATTCTGAAACAAAGAGCAGTGATCTCTAAGTGGCAGCTGTCCAGGCCTTTTTGTTCCACTGATAGATGTAGTGCTCTACTTCGGACAAACACCCATGTGTTCAACAAACAGCCAATTCATGGACTCACTCACTGAAAAAGGAGCTTAAAAGGACTACTGTGGTTACAAGGCCAATTGCGTAACTTCCATATCTCAGGGCCGTGAAAAAGTAATTTATTCCAAAAAGATAAAGACCATCTCAACAGATATGACTGTGAAACTAGCGTTTAATCATCATAACTGTGTTTTTGCTTTCAGATCTATCTTTTCAGCTTGAAAGAGGCTGTTTCTGCAGTTGAGCCTCTCATACTGTAGATTGCTTTTACCACGACATACCAGAGATTACGTAACTCTGCTACTAAATGGCCCCCAGGTCCCAACTATCTGCTACTGTAGCCACGAGACTGTCAGTGACTCCCATCCCCCCCCCACACACTATCAAAAGTGCTTTCATATATTCACACATGAGCACATCGTGNACTCCCATCCCCCCCCCACACACTATCAAAAGTGCTTTCATATATTCACACATGAGCACATCGTGCATACCAGCCATGTATTTTAAAAACACTGGGAGGTCTGGGGAGGCTAATCATTTGGCTACACACACAACTATGAACAATGTCTGACTAACTAAAAGAGCTGTCACATGATAACGAAACTACATAACAATGCTAACTTTAATACTGCGCACCCACATGCAGTACAAAACAGCAAAGCCAGGAGTCTATTAGCAAGGAATAGAAAGTAAAGGGTGCTTTCAGTTTGTTTGCTTTATCCAAAGGTTAAAATGTTGCATTTACCCTTCAGTTCAGTTTGGTTTCACAAAGGAATACTTCTGCAAAAAGCTACATATATTCACAAAAACATGTGGTCAGAAATGTCTGGGAGCAGGAGCAACAAAAATCAAAACAGGAAGAAGTGTACTGTGACAGAATTGGCATACATTCCTGTTATAGTCGTCATTTGAGTCATACCGTATATCAAACAAAACAAAAAATGTCAGCAGAATGACGAGTTTGAATGAACTTCAACCCTGGTCTGATTGAACAGGACTAAAACATGTCGGTGTAAAAATGCTCTAAAACGTAATGAGCAAACTATAGTGGAAGATGAACATTGCTGGTGTTGCTATTGATGTCAGCAAACCATGCTGTTTTTATACTTGCATTAGAATATCACGCAACAGAACAGAACATATTTCACCAGAACTAAACTGATAAAAAACGCTTCTCCATTTGAAATGATCTAAAGACGTCGAATAAGCAAAAAGGCATTTTTTTTAGCATGAAGAACGACCAAAGTCTGTGCACATAAAGGCAGTGAATGAATGGCAATCAGGATTCTCAATCCTATGTGAAAAACAGAGCCTTGACTCCCACTTACATCCTTTATAGACCAAAAACAGAAGACGCTCTTCTTCAATTGGCTTATATAAAGCGCATTTGAAGTGAGAAAGCAACAACCCACAGTTCACCACAGAACAGGCCTCCTCATCCTAACAGGCAGTGTTGGAATCACTGCTGTTATCTTGCTCCAACCAGATTATACTGAGAGCCAAAGTATAAATCCTCAGCTAATAGTGTCACAGTTCTGCATGTCTGGTCAGCCACTCACCTGCCATTTCTGCATGCCTGGTCCTCA
>VXCM01000829.1:0-10984 GCA_014773175.1 Lucifuga dentata
GGAAGGATATGGAGAGCAGGATTGCTGTTCAACAGCAGCAGTTGGAAATCCTGAAGAAGCCGAAGGGGTGGAAAAGAATCTGCAACTTCTTTAAACGTGCTGGGCAGACCTAATCAAAGCCCAGGATGGCATCGACTACACTTGGATGAGATGATGGATGAAATAGTGTGGACATCATCTCTCCAGTGAATGATATCGATGTCATCCCAGGCAGATCAACCTATCAATTAAAATCAACTGACCCTTCTTATAGGGGCATATTTTGTCAAATCAACCAATAAATTTAATGAATCAAATTATACTTGTATGTTTTTAGTTAAAACAGAATTGTTGCATTGCAGCTAATGGTACTAGTCTTAATTTTGTGAAGAAAGTGCAAACCCAGGTTATTTCCTCTTTATGACCAAAGAGATGTTTTAAAGGTCAAAGAGCTGCTACTGGCACAGCAGTCAAGATGAAAATTTATTAAAATTAATACGGTAATTTAGAAAATATCTCAGAAATATTAGGGGAGATAAAATAAATCTGGGACATCAACCTGCAGACAAGGTCTGATGGCGCTGACTTTTTGTTAAGCTGACAAAATTCCACACTGATTCCGACAACCAGGTGGGGTGTAAATCTTTACGTAGGAACAGCTCCACATGTTTAAACAAACATACAGAGGAGGGAGGGTGCAGAAAGGCTACCTGCTGGTTATAAATGCTGCGTTAAAATGTTGTGCTCAATGTAGGAAATGCAGCTACTAAACGTGGAAAAACAAACTCAACAGAAACAAACTTGTTGTTTGACATTTGTGTAAACAATTAACCTAGTGTTGAATGTTTTCGCTTTACTCTGTGTGACAAAATGTGTGCTTTTGAATAATAAATCAAACCTTCAGTTGCATGTCCAATTTCTTATTCCGTGGCTTCAGAATGCAAATGACTTTTTGTTTCTTGGTTTGTCTAAAACAATAGGTATAAGTAATTTTAGATGGTAAATTTAAAGGAATTAGATACAAGCCGTTTTTAATATATTCATTAGGAACGACTAAGTGTTCAGTCCTAAGTGAGGATAATGGGTGACAAATAGGAGAAAATGATCAATTATGATAAAATAATAAATTACATACATTATCAAATAAAAAATTAACAAAATCACTAACACATAATGACAACCATACGCTATTATAATGTAGTTTGCATTTCGGAGTTGAGCTACACCCTGTAAGATTGGAGTTTGATGGGTCCCTGAACGCAGCGCGGCCCTCTGCTGTCCACACGCGGTATTGCAGCCGAGGCTCCGCGCTGGGACTGGTCCTTTCGCAGCCATTTTCTGTCCAACCAAACAGCCGTCTCAGGAAGGTAACCAACCAGGGCTTCATTGCAGGTTTGTGGCTGGCTCCGGCCAATGATTGCTAACCGATTTCTCGTTAGCTCGAATGGAAATGTCCGTCTCTGTCTGATTTTTTTATTTGTTGTCTGAGTGAATGAGGGCTGCTCATCAGGAAGTATCCTACAGGCGAAGCGTTGTAAAAAATACGATTTAACATTTCGGCCCCGGCCACATCCTCCTGAGCTCTGCACGACAAAGAACAGGCCAAAGCTTTCTGTGCAAACGGGACTTTCAGTGGATTTACAATGAGAATGTACGCAGGGGTCACAGTGTATCCAGATAGATCAGCTGCAGCAGGTAATAGCCAGATGGACAGAATCTCTGTCTATATTCAGCTTATTAACTTTCGTTTTAATATCAGATATCTAGCTAGCTAACTGCGCTATGGTTTGTTAAATAGCTCATAAAGCAGCACGACACCAACTAGTTCATGTGTTTGCTAAATATATATCAGTATTTAACGTGGCGAAAGTAAACTGACCAATGAAAGTTTATAGCCCAATCATCTACTTGGTATTCCTGTAACGTTATAATGCTAACTGCATCACATCGCTAGCTAGCTATTCATGTGTCATGCTAAATTCTGAATCCTCTAAAGAATACGTTTCCCTCCAGCCTACAGGCATATTTCATCATATTTCAAGCTGTGTGGGATATGGAGGGAAACGAATTAATATTCAGACATTTTTGCCAGAATATGCTCCAGGTGTAATTTATGCTACAAAAGCTGGTATTTCACACAAAATACGTTCTGGTTGGGATATAACACCGTAAATGACAACCTTTTCACCAAGACAGTGCGGTTTAATATGAATGAGGTCAACCGCAGCTAGCTTCTAACTAGCTAGCTAGTTATGTACACGTAGTGCCAAATTGTTATTTCAGCTTTTTTTTTTTTTTTTTTNTTTTTTTTTTTTTTTTTGCACTGGAAACATCTCAGGAAAATTAAAATATGTGCTTTTATGGAAATACACTAATTGAGAAATTTCATATATGTCTGTGGGTGATGCAAATAAAGCTAAACATCATGATGAAGAACATATTCAGGTATTAGTAGTTGGCATCATGGCACGTGTTTACATATGGGAAATAAGAGTTTCTATTTGATGTCTAGTCAAATCACCAAAGAATCCATAATTAAAATTTCCGGATTAGTGGCAATAAGATATATTCAGCTTTAATGGAGAATTATTTTAACTAAAACTAGAATTCACTGTGAGACATGCCTCCGCCAATGCCCATTTTTGCTTTTGATTTGCTTTTTTAGGTGATATAAATTCAGAATTTTACAATAATTACCGTGAAATCAGATGTATAAAAACATTTTATCCTGCAGTTTCATTGCATAGCTTTGAAAGCATCTCAGAGGAGGAAATTCACCAGATAATTCTGTGATATACTTTTCATCATAGTTTTAGGCTGAGGAGTTAAATCATGTTAACAACTCTGTAAAGTTAGGACAATCATCTTTGTCTCCAGGATTTAAGAGCTGCAGGGATATCCATAAGTCCAGTAGGAGAACAGTGAAAGGATGTACATAATATGAGAGCTGTTTAAATAAAGATTACAGAACTTTATACTTAAATGGTTCTTTAAAGATACCTTTTGGATTAAAACCTATGACTGAGTTCACTGGGTATTAATTACTCCATTTGACAAAACTACCTCCTTTCTGCAGAGTCACAATTAATGCAGCAACAAATACGGTCTTTTCCAAATGTTTTTTATGTTTATTGCATCTCAAAGTTCAAACCTCATATATTCTGCTGTTTATCCACCAATGAGTGTCGAAGAACCGTTTTACAGAAATCGGTGTAATTTTAGTCCCAGTAATATTTTAGCTGATACAGATTTGGATGGTTAAAAGAGGCGATGTGTGTGGGTGTGTGATGTGTGTATGTTACAGATGGACGGAGACAGCTCCACCACCGACACCTCCCAGCTGGGCATCACTGGAGACTACATGGCCTCCGGTCACTATGTGCTCCAGTCTCAAGATGGTGAGGAAGAGAGAGAGCAATGTGAAAATGTCCATCAGTTCTGTGTCGAGTGTAAATATGATGGGAGACGACGTGAAGGGATGATTTTTTTTTTTTCCCCTGTGTTCTCTAGATGACGGAGACGAAGGTCTGAATGATCATGATGACGGCGGAATCAAAGAGAACTTCAGGGAGCAGGACATCTACCTTCCAATTGCCAATGTGGCTCGCATCATGAAGAATGCAGTGCCACAGACTGGAAAGGTGTGTGTGTGTGCACGTGTACAAGTGTGAAAGTGACTGAGTAATGATGTAGAATTCATATTCAAATGACAATACAGGTGACTCAGCTTGTTTGAGCTCAATATATTCAACCCGTGTTCACGTTATGTTACTGACAACCATTTCCTAAAATATTTTACTGGAGTGGTAAATTTTAGAATTGTTTGTCCTGCCTTCCAGACTGCCATTGGTTTCAACTTATTCTGGTACGCTATTAAAATAAATTTGTAGAGACTTGAAACGTTGAGCTAAATAATCCATTATTTTTTGTTGAAGTAAACTTTATTTAATCGACCCAACTCAGAGCTTCACGGAAGATGATGTATGTCTCCACCAGGGAATATAGTCCCAAGAAAAGACGTCTTTCACAGTGAAATTAAAAGTGACTGTGTCTTCTACAATCATGCACAAGTGTTAGCAGACAAAACATTGAATTTTAAATTTTAAGGTGGTTGTATCACCTGAACATTTGATTTTAAAAGGTTAGGGATTTGACAAAATGACATGTTTGGGAAGTTGTCAGTTATGTAATGTGTATGTGGGTAGTATTTATTGGGCTTAAATATGCAGAAATCAGCGGTATGGTCCTTTAATCTAAGTTTTTTTCTTAGCTGGTCTGTGGGAGCCTTCTGTGGTGCTCCTATGTATTATAACTCATTTTGGTCAAATGGTACATGTGACCTGTTCAAAACTTACAATTGGTCAGACATGCTGTAAACATGAGTTGTAAACACCAGGAATTGCAGGGAAAGATCCAGCAAATATTTTCAACATTACCTGCGTTTCCCACAGATCGCAAAAGACGCGAAGGAGTGCGTGCAGGAGTGCGTGAGCGAGTTCATCAGTTTCATCACGTCTGAGGCGAGCGAGCGCTGCCACCAGGAGAAGAGGAAGACCATCAACGGCGAGGACATCCTGTTCGCCATGTCCACGCTGGGCTTTGACATGTACGTGGAGCCACTGAAGCTCTACCTGCAGAAGTTCAGAGAGGTGAGACACAAATTGGGGCGTGGCCAAAACTGTATACCATCGGACCGCTTCTGTGAACTCGGCGCGATTTAAGACGTTTACACTCCTTTTAAAGTGATTAACTTCTTAATTTGTTTATGCCAACTCACACCATGATGCCTTATGTTGGGCTCGCATGTTGGCGGTGTGCGGTAGTAGACGGGTAACAGGATCTATTCTTTTCCATGAGAGGACGATGGAAAACTCCGCCTCTGCTGTCTGCGAGAGTCACATAACACACACCCAAATGGAACATGGCGTCAAAAGTTCCAATTTTCCAACTTTTTCCACTTTCTACAGCTGCAATGTATGGAAGCCCGAAACTGCCAAAATTAAAAAATAAATAAATGACTCAATAAATACATAAATATAAATGCAATAAAAATGCAAAAAATAAATATATGTACACATAAATAAATACATTTATAAGTGAAATTAATGAATAAATGGGTATTTATGCATTTATTTATTCCCCTATTTATTTAGATTCCTTTCACATTCATTTCTATTTACTCATGACCATATTTATTTCTTGAATTAAAAAAAAACTACTTGTACATATATTTATTTTTGCATTTTTATTACATTTATATGTATTTATTTATGTATTAACTTATTGTTATCATTGAGTCATTCATTTATTTATTTTTTCTTTTGGCAGTTTTGGGCTTCCATAGCAACAATGACCCAGATGCCGATTTATTCTTGGTTCAAAGACGGATAGCGAGATACTCATTCTTTTGATACAGTTTTGTACAAGAAAAGAGTCTGAAAATATCCCAAATCTCTCTTCATTCGTCCTCCATTCTTAAATTAGCCGATTTTCCCAGCAACCCCAGATCGGGACTCTGTGATTCTGGAAATGTTTGCGGCGCTGCAGGAGTTTGCGTTAAGTTGATGACGTCGTGACTGATTTCAGGATTTTTGCGCATTTCATTTTCAGATGGTAAGTTGTTTTGTTCCGGTTCTGGCCGTTTTCACATGTGGAATATTTGCTGCTGTTTTGTTCAGGCGATGAAGGGGGAGAAGGGAATTCCCGGAGTTTCAGTGGGAGACAGCCTGGGAGATGAGCTCACGGATGACAGCTTCAGTAAGTCAAACACCAGTGGAAACAACAGCAAATCTTTTATTTTCTTCCGTTTTTGCTCGATGGGGGTGTAAATCTTTGGCTTTGATTTGATTAGATTCCAATTACATTTATTTAAAGTATCAATGAAATACTTTGTTCTCTCCTTGTCAGCAAATCCACTGCCAGCAGGGATCATCACAGCAGACGGACAACAGCAGAACGTCATGGTGTACACGACTTCATATCAGCAGGTAAAACCAGCTTACATACAGCTTACATATGCTGTTTGAGCAAGTTCAAACTTCATATGATCTGAAACGTGTGGAATAATATAATTATTAATTCACACCAATGTAACACACACGCCATGACTCAAATTCCAGTAAACTACGTGCAAAATAACAGAAAAACTAAAATACAGTTTCTCTGTGATAGATTACATATGTTAAGCATGTCTCTATAAGTTACTTTTAATAGCGTACTAGAATGAACTGAAACTAATGGCATTCTAAAAAGTAGGGGGAAAAAAGTGCTCCAGTAGTATATTTTGCAAAATGGTTGTCAATAATGTTATGCATATTTATGGGCTTAAACATGCAAAACCACCAGTGTGGTCCTTTAACTTTAACATAACATTTGAACAAATGCGGTCATAAACTGAGGTTTCCTTTCACAGATTCCCGCCGTACAGCAGATCCAGTTTTCATGACGAGGCCTTTCTCCGAGTCTGAAAGCAGCGCCTACACACCAGCCTGGTCCTCATCAGATGACCTCTGACCTCACTGCAGGGCAGAGGTTATTAGACAGGGAGGCAGCGGGGAAGGGAGGGGTCGGCGATTACAGAAACCCTCATGTACAGAGAAATCACTACCTGTTCAGTAGAAAGTGTAGTTTCTAGATGTGAGGCACCAAATGGTTTGGAGAGCATCCAAAGCAGTTGGGAAATTTGAGGCTTTATTTTCAAGGCTAGTCTTATTTACATAATTTTGTGGTATAATTTTTTGTTGAGTGTTAATATGTTTGGTGTTATGCTTTTGTTTTGTGGGGACCGGGGGGAGGGGAGGAAACATGATGGAAGCTTATTTTTTTAAAGGCCTTCTCTGAACAGAAACATGTAGAGTTACTGTCATATCAGACCAAGCAGCTCTTTTATAAATTCACACACGTTACCATGTGCTTTTATGTTTATGTAAACCCTTTGAATAAAAATTCAAAAGTGCTGTTCTAATCGTCCATGTTTTTGTTGTATCACACGTTTTCACAATTTCACAATGGTAGACTCTCAGCGTTAGTTTTGTGGTTGGACACACTTCATTCCAGCTGTTTCCTTTAACAGTGTGTGTACAGTTCAAATGCCTTCCAGACATGAAGGAGGAAAACAAAGTTGAATATTTAGCTCTGATTAATTGATTCAGCTAAATGCAAAATCAAATGAAGAGAAAGACATAAGATAAAGGAAGACAAATTAATGCGACTCCACCTTGGCTGGAAATGCAAATATCAGCTGCAGGTTTAAGGATTCAGATTTGTGCAATGCTGCCTCCTTGTGGTAAATGTTGTGTATAACGGGCACAATGGAACAATCCCTTTAATGCATTAGAGCCCCTTAAATTCTTCATATTGGGAATAAAAGAACCTCTAGATCTTCTGCATCTACATTCTGTCTGAAACCTACTCAGCTCAAGAAGAGAGCATAAATATGACTGAAATCAATCAAATATCCACGTTGGATCTGCTAGGGCTAAGCTAAGTGGATGAACGACTGGCTTGTATGGCAGTTCAGCTGAATGCTCAGTTTAAGGTTAACATTGGTTAAAAAAGTTACTTTGACAAAACATTTAATAGATGTCATGTTTGCTGTCTTATTTCAAGCACATTTCAAGTATAGGCAAGTTGATTTTAATACTGTAATGAATTGAAACTAAAGGCTATCTGGAAGGTAGGAAAAACAAGTCTAATATTTACCACTCCAATAGTATGTCTGGCAAAAAGGTCGTCAGAAATGTAATGTGTTTGTTGTATCTATTAGGCTCATGCATGCAAAACTAGTGGTATGGTCCTTTAAGTATCTTTGGCCATCTTGGTAAATCTCTGACATTTACATCTGAGATTTATCTTTCTCACTGACTCCTGATAAGCTAAATGCTTTACCGTACATGTAATGTAAATGTAAAATGTCACATTTCCTGTAGGTTGTCCCACCTTGGGGCCTCCGGAGTGGAAGTATTCTCCGTCAGCCCCATGCCCATGCCCACGCCCACGCCGCTCATTTCCTTCTATAGAAACGCAGGAATCGCTCCTCGCCTTTTCCCCGGGAAGCTTCTGTTGGCTGTTTCCTGAGCCGCTCCCACTCTGTGAACAAACAGCCCATTTCTGCGTCTGCTCGGCATTGACACATGCTGTAACGTACATACACACATACACTGAGTAACCTGACTGCACGCTGATCTTCTGTCTGAGGAGCTGTGCCCAACAAACACGTACACATATACACACCAACCGGCCTCCTCCTTTTTCCTTTTCCTCCTTTTCTAGAGCTTCACCCAATTTCCTGTTCATCTTCCTGTCTCCACCCATTCCCTTGTCATATTTAAGACACTATAAATAATGGCCATCCGTGGTCATCCATTGATCCACCAATCTCAAACTGGAAGCTCCTGCTTGAGCATTGTGGCTTCATTCTAAAATAGCAGACATTTATTTAGGGAAACAAGACCGAACAGCCAAAACCCCACTAGTCCTTGACGATGAAAGTTTATTACACCCCACAATAAGAAAACCCTATATAGATCAAATGTCCAAAGATGAGATTTTGCGGGATTATCTCCAGAGGAAAGGTTAGGGAGTCACTAAGAACATTTGGTTTCATCCACCAGGCAGCATAGGCTAATTTTATTGAAATCCAGCTGTTGGTTTTTAAGATCTTCAGGGAAATTTGATAATATTCAAGATGATATGAACAATGTCATTCTGAACAAAAACTCAAATTAACTCAAGCTGCTATTCTTCAGTAGTGTGTAAAACAAATATGATCACCAAATAAAATGATTGATGATGCTCTCTCCAGCTAAACAGCTTCTACGATGAAGTCTCGCTCCTCCACAAGCCAAGAACTGCTCCAGAATTCAATAGAGGTCAATAAATGATGTCTTTAGCTAATTTACATACATGATGCATGTGGTAACTTGCATATTGCATATGCATGTCTTCTCCTGGGACTATATTTCTTGATACAGACATACATTTTCTTTTGTACGGCTACATATTACCGGTTAAATAAAGTTACTTCGACAAAAAAATGTAACAGACCTTGCGTTCGCTGTGATGGATTATTCATCTCAAACATCTACAAGTTCATTTTTTATAGTGTACTGGAAAGAACTGAAACCAATGGGAAGATAGGAAAAACAATTCTAATATTTACTACTCCGGTAGTTTGTTTTGGAAAATGGTTGGTAATGACGTAATGTGAATGCGGGTCGTACATATTGGGCTCAAATGTGCAAAACCACCGGTATACTTCTTTAAAGTCTGCTCATAGATATCAAGGGAGATTTCTCTTCTCGGAAAGAGAGCCGTTTTCTTGGGGAATGCTGAGGTGGACAGTGAATTCTGCTGCAGCTCATCACCAACAGTCTCGTGTCAGTCAGGGTCGTGGACATAGAGTAGCACCTCCTGATAACTCCAGGCACTCCGTGTCCTATCAGACGCTGATAGAGATATCTGCCTATCAGCTCCACCTATCAGCTCCACCTCTGCCCAATAGCTCCTCTCCTGCCTCCAGTCTGGAGAGTGTTCCTCAAATGCGTCCTCACACAGACCTCTTCACCCCAAGATACCCCATTCTTCCATTCCTTTCTTAGGGTATCCCATGTTATCTCCTTCCTCCCTCTAACCTTTGACCCTCGTCCTCCTTGTCTGCTCTGAAAGGGGAAGATATTTGCATGGTGGCACAAGAAGGAGAGGAGGTTAACAGCAAGCTTTTACTAGTCAAAATAGAGGAAAGAAGCATAGAGGAGAACTCCCTGACAACTAAAACATCACACACACACACACACACTCTTAACTTAAGGTTCCAGATGCAGCTCCAGTTGGTACCAGGCTCTGATAACAAGGTGTGGAGTGTTCTGCGTCCTATCATTACTCTTGTGGCATGTCTCTCTCCCCCNCCCCCCCCCCCTGATAGCTGCACCATGCAGAATGGAGAAGCAAAGGACGTAGAAAACATGATGAAAGAAGTATGGTCCATTATCACCCTGACACATCCCTGTCAAACCCCAAACCCCCTCATCCCTCCACCTTAACAACATGCAAGTATGCAAATACTTAACCATGTCAGCAGCCATGGAGAGAGAAACACGGGGAAGATAAATGTTGTTTATGGTTACTTTTGACAAATTAGTACATTTTTTGCATGCACTAGAGTGTGCAAAAAAGCTCTGAATCCACCCCGTTTAACCCAGTTTTCTCCACAGTGAGAACCTACATTTCTACATATTAACTTTTACTCATGTTTTTTATAATTTGCAGTGTTGTTTGCTTCTGCAATCACCAATAAAACATTGTTCAGTGCTACATTTTTCATATTGTCATGAATAGCGTTATGGCAAAAATACCTGGAGATACCATGGTTGAATGTCAAATAGGTTAAGCCCACAACAAATTGGCAACGAATTTCAGGAAAAAAGAATAAATGAATAAAGAAATAGAGAGGAAAAATAAAGAATTTTGCTTTGACACCTTCAGGAGGTTCAGGAATTCTGAGCCAAAATGGTGCCACGGTGGTGCTGTTTGACACCATCGGCTAGAAACGACTCCACGTTCCTTCACAAATGATTTTCTGCTTCTGTTTGCATCTGCTGTATGTTTGGAGTCAACACACAATCACAGTGAGTAAATTGTGTAAAAAATGATCAGCCAAATAATCCAACAAGGAAAAATAACAAAATCTGGCTTCTTCACAGATGTCAGGAGCTGTACTATCTGTTGTGTTCTGTGTTTCATGTAATTTTTGTGTCAAAAATGCTCTAAATCATGGGGAGGATTAGTATCTTATCTCTCTGAGCCTGGTACCACGTCTCCAGAGAACTTTAAGGCTGCGATAGCTCTGAGAGGAGCAGCTAGAAGTGCAGAGATGGGAGGTTTGAGTTTAGGGGGGAGGGAATCACAGATGTGGAGAAGGGGTTTGTTTTGTGAGATGAAGGACTGTGTGTGAGGAGAGAGGGCAATGGTGTGTGTGTGGAGGGAGGGGGTGGTGGTGGTGGTGGTG
>VXCM01000829.1:11159-107468 GCA_014773175.1 Lucifuga dentata
TCTGAGAGAGAGAGAGAGAGAGAGAGAGAGAGAGAGAACCGCCAGAGCGCCACCCAGCACCGAGTAGCTGAGCTCACGGCTGAGGAATTCTGAAAGCCGGACACGAGAAGGCCATTGCCAGCGGTTTGCCTGCAGTCTACCTCCATGCAGATTTATGCACACTGCATGCACACACAACACACACACACACGTCTACACTGGCGTGACCTTTCTAATTCTGTTTCATTGCAATGCTGTTTACAGAACTGCTAACACCCCCCCCCACCCAAAAAATACATACACACAGCCCTGATGTACCAACAAGATAATCAAGTTCTNCCCCCCCCCACCCAAAAAATACATACACACAGCCCTGATGTACCAACAAGATAATCAAGTTCTTTTTGCTAAAGTATCTGAGCAACAATTGCACCACACTGGAGTTTCTGGCAACCTTGTGGTGTTAAAGGACCATACTGGTGGTTCTTCATGTTTGAGTCCAATATATATGACCTGTATACACGTTACGTTACTGGCAACCATTTCCTAAAATATACTACTGGAGAGGTAAATATTAGAATTGATTTTTCTACATTCCAGACTCCTATTGGTTTCAGTTCATTCCAGTACACTATAAAAGTGAACTTGTAGAGGCTTGAAACTGAGATGAGATTCATCACAGTGAACACAACTCTGTTAAATATTTTGTCAAAGTTACTTAATTTAATTGATCCAACACAGAGCTGCAAAGAAGAAAATGTATGTCTCCACCAGGGAATATAGTCCCAGGAGGAAACAGCTTTTACTGAAAAATTAAAACGATTATGACTTCTATGATCATGTGTGTTAGCAGGCAAAATATTTAACTTTAAGGTGCTTCTATCACCTGAACATTTTATTTTGAAAGATTAGGGAATTTGTCAAAGTAACAGAAATACTAAGATACGGTTTTATATTTTGGAAAATAGGTGTTAGTAACATAACATGCATGCGGGTAGTATTTATTGCACTGAAACTTGCAAAATCACCGGTATGGTCCTTTAATATGGTTGCAAAAATGAGTGAGTGATCTCACACTCATGAAAATAGTTTGATCAGCAGTCTGCAGGGAGACAAAACTGGAAACATCCTGCTGACTCGTGAGTCAAAGCTGACAGGCCCGACAGTGACGCGACCAACAAAACTCAAGCTCAGTCAGACTCAGGAAACTCACAGCCATGACACATCCTTCCCTCCCTCCTTTCATCTGTCACTTTCCCACTGGACACTCTGTCCATCCTGGATCCAGCTGGCCCGATGAGGTGCATCATCCAGGCCACGTGGAGCTGAAAGAGGGTGAAATCTACCAGGAACTTCAGGATTAAATAACATGAGATTCCTCTGACCAGCTGCAGCAAGCAGGATGGATGGTGGTGGTCATTCATGCAGACACACACACACACACACAGGNGGGGGGGGGGGGGAGAGAGAGACCCAAGGATAATTAGATCCAATGCAAAATCTGGCTGACCTGAACAGACCCAAATCGAGAGAGAACTCCAGCTTCTTTAAACTCGTTCCTCATGTCAGCCACCAACACCTTGGATTTTCCTGTATTTCACTTCACGCTCTCCGTCTCACCCCAAAAAGAGCATTTTCTCTGACACACCCGTCATCAGAGCAGATGAGGAGAGACAATAAGACATAAAGATCCGTGACCTGTGGCAATAACAAGGGACCCGACCTAGACTCAATATAATTTGGACTGGGCCTGACTCAGGTCCCAGGTTGGGTGGACCTGTGAAGACCTCTACCTTCAGCCGGTCTATAATTCTAAGTAATTAGGCACAACTTAAAGGGCTATACCATTGGTTTTGCATGTTTGAGCCCAACACATACTGACAACCATTTCCCAAAACATACAACTGGAGCAGTAAATATTACCATTGTTTTTCCTACCTTCCAGACTCTAGTTAAACTCAGCTTCTGGAGACTTGAAACGTGCCTAAGATAAATAATCAATCACAGCGAACATGATGTCTCTAAAATTTTTTGTCGAAGTAACTTTAATTAACTGGTCCAACACAGAGCTACACAGAAGACAATATGCTGTATGTCATGAAAGAAATATTTTTCTCAATCAGTCTGGTGGCGTCTGATGGTAGTTTTGGAGACTTTCTGGCCCCAAGACTCAACTAACATCTGCAGTTCTCCTACTGTGATCCTTGGCGATTCTTTGACCACTGAACAGTCCTCCTCACTGTGCGTGGAGTCAATACATACACGTCTTCTTCCAGGCCCATTGAGAAAAATAGTTGTTTCTTGATAAGAATTTCTTTTCCCTTGTATTTATTTTACTTTAATTAAAGGTTAGTTAATATTTTAAATGAAAGATCGAGAGGATAAACATAAAGATGTTTTTTTCACAGCCCATTTTGCTTAAATTACCAAGGGTGTCCATATTTGTAGAGGGCACTGTAAATGAGAAAAAAAAATTTGGATGTGGTTTAAAAGATAAATGCCCTTAAATGAACCAAACTCTCTCTCTCTCTCTCTCTCGATCAGTGCTGACATGCACATACTCACACCACAAGCATGTGCAATCCCAGACAGACGCATACATGCAGTATACACAAACGATTAACAAGCTAATCCCTAGATCACGCAGTGTAACTTTAACAGATCTGAAATCCAAACATGGCTCCTGATGTCACGCTCAAGCCTTTGAAGCTCAAACCTTAAAAGCTTTTTATTAATGACTCCTAACGGTTTACGCAGCTGGAGACGCCCAGGAAAACCTCCACACCCCTGATTTTATCTCTCCTCCTTTTCCCCAGATTTCCCATCAGCCGTCACTGAAAACACATCCACGTAAAGCAAATGCACCATTATAAAGTCTTTTTTTTTAAAATAGAAGTTTGTTATTTGCAGCATTCAAAGACAGATTTGGACTAAATCCAGTTGTAAGCAGTCAGTCAAGAGAGATTTGGACCTACATGAATGGAGGCATAGCAAAAGTGCCCTGAAAGCAATTCTTGGGAGGTTTGTGAATATCTGTCGTCATGGCTACAAGCAACTGAGTCAACTTGATGGTTCCTGCAGGGCAACAATGTGGCTGAACTGCCTGACTTTAATCCAAAAGTTCAACACAACGCCAGCTGGACTAATGTGCCCATTTCTAGAGTCAATTAAACAGTCATTGATGTCTAATGGAAAAGGAACTCATTAATATTTATTATTCAAAACAATGGACATATCAAGCATTCCCTAACACTAATGATTTCACTTTTGTCAAAATTTGATAAAGTAGTATTAAGCAGAAAAAAAGAAAAAATAAATATTCTAGAAAGTTCCTGATTTTTTTTTTTACTTAGACCTAGAAAATTTTGGATATTGAATAAAAATCTGAAAACAAAAAAATGGATATCTGTCAATGCAAGGTCATCTAAACACAAAGATTGGTGCTCTAATCTGTCTTTTCCACCTTTAAAAGTATAAAGTTATTGTGGATCTTTAAAGATGCTTTGGAAAGTAATCACTTGTATAATCATCTTGTATATGGTCATTTCATGTTTAAGCCATGTATACATAGGAATTGGTTATAGGTCACTTCAAAAAATAAAATATAAAGAGGCTATCAAAAAAAAATTGAGCATCAAGGCCTGTAGTGTAAATCATAATATTGGTATAGCTTTTTGATACAATAAAAATGTGTCATATAATGACATAACTGCATTGAAATTCAAAAATTACATCACACGATAAAAAAATTCATTGTGATGGACTAATTATGAAAAGCATATTTCAAGTCTCTACAAGCTGATTGTAATACCAGATTTTAATACCAGCATACCAGAATGAACGGAAACCAATGGCAGACTAGAAGGTAGGAAAAACAATTCTCAAATTTACCACTCCAGTAATATGTTTTGGAAAATGGTTGGCCGTAACATTACGTGTATGCCTGTTGTATTTAATGGGCTCAAACATGCAAAATGACAGATATGGTCCTTTAATATTAGATAAAGGTGCTGAGTTTGTGGACCTACAAAGAAAAGATTTTCCCCATTTGAACGACTTCAAGAGAGCTGGTGTGACTTCACCTTTGTCCTTGAGTCATAGATTATTTTTGGAATTAATCAAAATAAGGAGAACACATTGTATACCAGTTTCCTTTGCTATTCAAACTATCCCACCCCAAAAAAAAAAAAAAAAAAAAAAAGCTTTGGGACTGGATTGGATGTGCCCCTGGTTTCTCATGATAAGGGAGGCAGGGACAGCATGGTGGAGTGGGAAGGGCAGGCTGGTGGGTAACAACTGAACACTACTGAGAGAGAGAGAGAGGGAGAGAGAGAGAGAGAGAGACTGTGCAGCCAAGGAAACCACAGAAAAACTCTTCCCCCAAATCCCCAACTCTGCAGAGAAAGGAGAAAAGCAGCAGCAGAGACAAACAAAAGCATTCTTGGCTTTCAGTTTAAAAGAAGAGGAAGAAAAAAAAAAAAAAAATACCTTGGGCCAGATCATTTACTTAAAATACAAATCCAAGGAGAAAGGCGTAACAGGACAGCGTCAGTCACCATCCAGTCTGGGGTTTATCATCAGTCGACAGAAAGTAACAGAGTGTACTGGAGCCCTGGATGAATGATAAAATCATCTGGACAATGCGGATCACGTGGCTGCTGCTTTCACTGGGTAAGTTCATTTCAGGGAAAAATGGAATATTTAGAACATAAAGTTTAGTTTGCCTGATGGTTTTATATGGGTATTTTTGGGATGGAAGCAGATGTTGCGCTCAGCCAGAAGCATCGTCTTATATCTGTCATGCTATAAAGACAGACTTGTGTTCATTGTTTTTGCGAGAAATAATGGAAATCAGTCGTAAAAAAGATGACGTGAACATCAGCACCGAGTAGCTGCAACAGGTGCACAGGGACTTCATGAATCAGGATTACCCCAAAAAAATCAGAACTGGTTTAGATGAAACTTTAATTAAATTTTGATATGGATCCTAATCCAGGGGCTGATCCATTAATTTAAAAGGATTTCTTAACATTAGGCATTTTTCCAAATTTTTGTCAGTTTCTTCCAAAGTTATACACCATTCTCAATAAAAAATAAGTTTTTAAAAATCAGGCATATTTATCCCATGATAGACTATCAACAGGTGCAATCTGATCTGGATCTGCATAAGGATCAGGATCTGGAGGACAGGGGCACCAATAGAATTACTGTACAGTAAAAAATAAGTCTAGAAACATTCAACAACCACTAATGTGTAGCATCATAATGCTGATTCAGCTGCATGCATACAGTTTTGATATATCTATAATAGCTGCAGAGACCCAGAAAAATATTATGTGTATTATAGTTTTTTCTCTTTAGGTCCATATTATTAGAAAGACACATTTAGTTTTGGCTCGTTCAGTACCTCGGCATATAAGACGCCAAATACAGTAAATATATATATAGTTGCAGTGATGCATCACAGAACTGAACTTATGACCAGAAATGTTTACATTTTTACACAAATTCTACTTAAAACACACTCAAGTCTTTGATAGTCATTGCATAAGAAAGCATCTGCGTTAATAAAGGACATTTTATGATTAAGTCCAGCCCTGAAATGATCTTCATTTTCAATCTCTCTTTAAAAGTCTCTTTAAAGTCTGTTTTCAATTCAATGATAATGTACCTGAAGGCATCATAAGTATTTAAAAAAAAAATTGTTCTCAATACTCTCAATCATTTACTGAAAGCGTGATAACTCCATTTCACCATAGTCACCCACCCACCTCACTAAATTTCATTGCAGATATCAAAACTATAAAAATCTAGTTTGTTTTAAATTATGGGTGTATTTAGGTTTTATATTTTGTCTTACATCACCAGTTTCCTTGGATACAATACATATACAGTCTGTCTAAGTAATGTGTGCCATAATCATGTCTAATGGGTCAGTAGAACCAGGACTCAGACATTAAACATCCCCCCTTCAGACTATACACACACACACACACACACACACACTCCTCCAAGAGCCAGGAGAAACAGAAAGGAGTCCGAATAATGAAGTGCACCCATGACCCCCCCCCCNCCCCCCCCCCTCCCTGTCTGAGCAGGGAGGAAAGTGTTTTCCTTTAATTATGCACCTGCTTCTCTAAATGAAATCAGGCGGGAGGCTTTTGGTTTCAGAGTGTGTGACAAAAAAGAGCACCTAAAAACAAAATCTGCCTCGTTGTCAGCACTTTTTCTAAATATAAAGGTGACGCATTTTTGGCGTGCGAATGTGCATCTGTGAGTGTTTAAGTGGCACACAGGCTGTCTGGACACCTATGGTGGTCCGTTATCACGTTAGTTTTCACACTTGTATACACGTGGATAGTGTGCACTGCAATTTTCATGGGTTTAAAATAACTTTGCAATAATATTTAAACACCTTAACCTCAGGCAGGCTTTTAATAAAGTGCTGTACTTATTTATTCTTTTAGGAAAGTTATGAAATAGAGAAATCTGTAACTGCAATACAGCTCCTCAAAAAAGAGGATTTTCTTCCATATAATTTGCTTTGAGCGCTGTCCTGTGAGCAAATGTGTCAGAAAGCTTTCTGATAAAGAAAAGATGGTCGCCACTTTGAATCCGCACTGAACTGAGGAAGGACTTTTATTAGGATAGTGAATGATAGTGTATATGTGATTTGGGTCACGTCTCTCTATCAAGGCATATAAAAACAGATATCAAAATATTGAATTTTTGATTTTGAAGTATCTGATTTGAAGATTTGATTTTGTGAACATTTGATTTTGAAATATTAGGGGATTTGGCAAAATAACAGGAAAACTAAAATACAGCTTAAAGTTTTGGAAAATGGTAGCTTAGCGTGTATGCGAATGATATTTATTGGGCTTAAGCATGTGAAATCAACAGTATGGCCCTTTAAAATGATATTAGTGCTTAAAGTTTGTATCTTTAAGTGCTCATCAATGAGTGTGAAGGAGATGGTGTGTTGGTGGATGTCAGGAAAAGGTAGCATCAGTTATCAGCCCTCTCCAGGGCTTCCTAAACCCCCAGCAGGCTGTCTCTCTCTGCCTTCGTCGGGGTCATGCTGGTTCATGACGTGTTCGTTTCCTACAAGATAACAGCTGGCCCAGGTTTCTGGCTCGCCCCGGACCACAGCGGCGGTTACATGGCACAGCCGTCTGGTGTCTGCGCTCACTGCACATGGGCGAGCAAGGAGAACAATAGATGGGAAAAACTTGATCAACATCCTAGTTCCCAAAACGGGTGTGGCATTAGCAGATGACCTTGAGATCCCTTCTGGAGCCACAGGAAAGCTTTTCCCTTTGCTTGATGGTGGAGAAACGTGCAGAAATTATGAGTGAGCCCCTAAAAAGAGACTCCTATACAACAAGGTAGATTTGTCTTAAATCTGATCTGGTCTGCTCAGATTTTGAGAAGATCCTTTTTGTTTAAGGACAATTTGATCATCCACAAATTACGTTTTGCAAAGCTTTCCAGACAGCCTTGGTTTTAAATAATTTTGTGATAATCAACTGAATTCACAGGATCATTTTTACTGATGAATACAATACCTCCTAAGACAGTGTACTGTTAAATCTGTTTGTCCCTGAATGCACCACCAAGGAGAGACTCCATAATGATCAATTATCAGAAACACAACTTTGATGAAAGAATAAAGATTCAAATTATTAATGAATAAATAAATGAATAAGCTATGATGCAACTGCTTGTCTAAAACATGTAAAACTACCATACTGGTGCTTTAAATATGGCGATTTATATCAAAAAATGCAGTTAAAACATTTGGGACCTCTCTGGAGTTCTCTCAGGAACTCATGGATGTCCCAGGACCCCAGGTTGGGAATCTCTCGTACAGACACAGTGGATCTTGTTTTTCAAAGACTGAGTCTGGCATGTGGGTTCAGGTCTCCTTCAGGGAAAACTCAGATTTCTGTAAAGCTGAGCACTTCATCACTGTCCCATCCAGAGATAAAGAGCCGCTCGCTTTCACCTCCACCCTAACCTCACACTCCCTCCCTCCACCCAGCATGCCACGCTACACGCCAGGTGTCCATTAATCAGGCCTGTGGCTGGTACCGTCATGAACCTTTGCTCGCCTCCTCCTCATTCCTCCCCTCCCTCGTTCCATCTCTCCATCATTTTCTTTCATACACACTCGTTCATCCTCCCCTTCTTACTCAACACCCATCTCCTCTGCCTCATCACTCCCTTCACTTCTCAGCTTCTAAGAAAACACTAAACGGCTGTTGCTTCGTTAGCTGCAAGCAATACCAAGTGTGTGTGTGTGTGTGCGTGTGTGTGTGTGTGTGTGTGTGTGTGTTTAGGGGGNCAATACCAAGTGTGTGTGTGTGTGTGCGTGTGTGTGTGTGTGTGTGTGTGTGTGTTTAGGGGGTTGATGACAGACTGTAACATTGAACTTTTACCATTACTGTGCCCCGCAACTTGTATAAACACACATACCAGTCTGGTTTCCAAGGACAGGGAGTGTGTTGTTTGTGGACAAGTGTGTGTAATGTGTATGAGGATGTTTCTCTGTGTATGCGCATGTGTGTGTGTGTGTGTGTGTGTGTGGCCAGTCATTTCCATGTGGCCATTAGATTTACAGCATCTAAACTCTGTCTTTACTTTCTCCCTTTGCTCCACCTCTCCCCTTCTCTTCACCCTTTCCCTCACTTTTATTCCTGCAGAGCCGTTTTACATTCACAGCTCCTCGCCTCCCTTCATTGGAGGGCACATTGTAAAGCAATAACACTTCCCTCTCCACCTCCTCCAATTCCTTCCACCTCTAAAGTCCCACAGAGCTGAATTACCTCTCTCAATAGGACAAGTAAAGGGCAGCTGAAGCCCAAAAAAGGCCCTGGCTGCAGCAGGGGGGCTGGCGTGAGGGGCTAACCCATCCTCGCACGTGGGGCAAGAGCAGCCTTTATGTGTTCTGTCACCAAGCTAACGGTGCAGCTTTGTCACGCGGGCGCTTTAGAGCGACGGCTACACTTATTTATTTACTTTGCTGTGTTTGGAGCGCACGGTGCATGTCCACGCCCAGATGATCATCAATTCAGGGATACAGTCAGCCTGCCTGGATAACTGCCAGATAACTGGTTGGATAGCTGGCAGGCATGTGGTTCAACACACACACATACACACACTCACACACACGCACATGAAACAAACGGTGGTCTGAAGCTCTTCTAAAAACTCTGCTCCAATTTATCACTTATTGTTGGTTACATTTCTACATCAATATTCCTTTTGATTCTGCAGATGACAGGTGACATGTATGAACAAAATATTAAGAAGAGCTGAAAACTAATACAACACTGTCATAAATTAGAAGCCAATTACAATACATGTGGTTAAAAAATATGCAAATATATGGTAATCGGATTATTATTATTTTTTTACAATGTGTATTGATATCAGTATCAATACACGTATATATCAGGATATGCTAACATATTAAACTTGATTAGGTACTATATGGGTCAGATATTCATTTAAATTCCCGTAAAAGCTTTGTGTTTATGCACTGGAATTGCATATTTGCCAAAATATTGTATATATTGATTTATCATTCTAAGCCAATAATAGTCAATAATATTGGTCACTTATTATATCAATCAGTGTTTAGCATTTTAGAGTTCACAAAGAGAGCATTTACTACAGGGTTATTGAGTGGATTACATCATCATTGCATCATCAAGTGTTCAGGTTATTTTGTCCGCCCCGTGTGCATTTCCTGACAGAGACATTTCAGCACAGCTAAAAGATGTCAGCTACTACATTAATGGAAAACTTCAGGTTTGGTTTGCAGTAAATCCCTCAGAATCAGAACGAGGGTTTGGGATTATTGTGAGGCATTCTGGGAAATGGCTGAGGGGAAAGTAGGTACATAAAAGGGGAAAATTATTACACATTGATGGAAGTGATGGATTTTAGTGGATTCTGTTATAAATGTAAATAAACGGTATTTGCTCAAGCAGGGAGCTATACCTCTACTCCCTTCTGTCTTTCTCTACCTTCATTATCGTTCTCTCTCTCCCTGTTCCAGCCTGTGTGGGGTCTTGTTGCTGGGTGGGGTNCCTTCATTATCGTTCTCTCTCTCCCTGTTCCAGCCTGTGTGGGGTCTTGTTGCTGGGTGGGGTTATTTTACAACATGACAGTGACAGACAGGAAGGCAGGACAATTTTGACAATTCCACATGAACACGTCCCCACCCTTCAGTTCTAACTGTCAATCTGCTTTCATGTGGCAGAGCGAGAGAGAGAGAGAGAGAGAGAGAGAGAGAGAGAGAGAGAGCGCATCCTCTGACCTTGTGACCCTTGGTGACCCTTCACTTAGTGTCAGTGAATTCAGGTCAAACACTGTGACATTTCGCTGAGACCTGTTTCAAAGGCCACACTCATTTATCCTCTAATTTATCCTCGGCACACTCTGCTTAAGGCTACAGTTTGCTTCATCTGACTCTGCCCATCTGACTTGGTCAGAGATCTCGTCTGGAGACAGTCGTGTTTATGCTGTACCTTTTCAGAATGCACATGAAAAGCCACCACCGTCATATCTTAAAATAACTATCTGCAATATTTCCTGAGAAAGATTGCAGATGTCCGTTTTGCTCTCTAATGATTCTGGTACTTTATGAAACCTGTTTCATTTGCTGGACAAACTCTCTGGTGAACAGGAAGTGATGTGTGTTACCTTTGTTTTTATCAGCATCAGCATCATCAGTGGCAGAAAAGAGCGCCACCTACTGTACACAAATCTGTTGATCTCCGGGCACAGAACCGTAACCTTAAAGAGAAAGACAGAAAAAGACAACTTTAAGTCTCTTCTTAACACAAATGTCACATTTAGAGGTCACACACAAATCAAATCCACACAGACATTTCCTGTACATAGTGAGCCAAGAAATGAACAGGAAGAGCTGAAAGCACATCAGGTCAGTTCTCACAACCTCTGATGTGTGACCTCAGAGAGTCCACAGGACCAGGTCCAACTGTGGGACACACAGGACAGGATTTAAGCTCAGGGAAAATCCTGCGCTGAGCTTTATGCCTCCTGCAAACTGTGGGATAACAGCGATCGTATAAGTTCACACTGTGCCAGAGGGCTATAATAAAATCTAATCATCTGTGTCAGATTACATGATATCAAGTTTGATGCGTGTCAGATTGAATCGTAGTGTTACAACAAGCACAAAAAAAAAAAAAAANAAAAAAAAAAAAAAACAAACTGACAGGAGTCTTGTATGATGCAGGGTACAATAGTACATTTAGTAATGACATAGTAATGTCATAGTACTTAAAAAAAAAAACTAACAAATTTACAAGAAACAATTCAAACATTTGCAAGAAAAAAACTCAAATTTGCAAGAAAAAGCTCTGATATTATATTAAAATCAGAAAAACATGAATCATTCAATCATGCATGAAGAATAACACTGTAGTTGAAAGAATATCTGTTACTAGTTACATACTATAAATCACGAAGTAACTCATTTATCATTAACACTGAATAACATTGTACCATGTGGAGAAACAAACATGTCAGAAAAACAGGAAGGATGATGTGTTAAGGTGGGAGGAATGCTTTTCAAGTAGATTTGAGAGAGTACAGGTGGCGTGTGTGTGTGTGTGTGTGCGTGCATGTGTGTAGGAATGTGTGGGTGAGGTAAAAACAGCCTTGGTACTGATAGTCGTGGGATCAGACGGTGCTGTTGCATGCGAAGAAACAGATGTGTAAGTGACAGATGGGGTCAGCCGAGGTCACGCCAAACAAGCCGACACACGTGGGGGAGGGGCAGCGAGCGGACAGAAGCAATTAGAAGTTACTGATTATAGTAAACAAAATCAAATATAAGGAAAGTGTAATTCTCAACTTTTATTAAAGGTGTTGAAGTGGTGGCAGGTTAATGCAGTTAGGGAGCATAATCAACTCAAACTAAAACAAGAAGGCACTCTGAGAGCACAAACCTCAGCCAAGGCCAACAAAATCCCCAATAAAAATAAATAAGCCAAGTATAAATAAGCCATTATGCTACATTTAATTGAAATTGGCCCATTAGCATCAATTTAGCATTAAGCTTTCCTGCTTCAGCCTTCAGCCTGTGGTCAGGAAGCACAGGGATCTCTCTTCATTACTCCAGGGCCGGAGTTATTACCAACTTCGGGGTTAAACCCCGTCGCTCGGTTCAGCCGCTGGCACAGAAAACTCAGGGGCTCTGTTTGCTTCTTGAGGAGCCGCAGCCTTTTATTTTACAGCAAACTCAACTTCATACTGTTACTGTCACTATTACAGCAGTTCTGCTAGCCTGAATCTGCTTCAATCGCCAACATCAGCACGCTCCCCACACTGCCGCACACATCTCCGTCTCACACACACTGTACATACTGCTCTCTTAAAGGAGCTGCGCTGTCCTCACAAAAATAGGCTACAAAATTCTTTTTCCTTTTGATATTATCTATCTGCCACCAAATTTGATCCAAATCCATCCATAACTTTTCGAGATAACCTGCTAACAAACAAACAGACACACAAACTTCCAGTGATCACAACCTCCTCAGCAGAGATCGTGACACTTATGGTGCAATTTTGATGAACTCTTATTTAAGCAACATTTAGATTTCATCAGAAAGCCATATTATTCTTGTTCTCGGGCTAGATTTGGCCTGCGAGCTGCTGTATGCCAACAATAGCGCCCCCAAGGGGTGGCCCTGGCCACCATGCTAAAATTACTGGCCACGCCACTGTGTGCAGAGGGAAACTACTGCATGAAACAAATCACTCACGATGCCAAAAACACCAGAGTGGAGACTTCTGCATCCAAACACTCAGCTTTAATCAGAAACCCTTCTGAGCTGACAGTCTGACAGTAATACTCTCTTAGAAACCATGTTATTTGATGGCAGCATGAAGCCTGATAAGCGATGCAGCTGTGGTTTATAGACAGGACGGGCTGAGCTCAGCCAACCCCTCACTTAACCAGAACAAACTCTTATCTGGAAACACCTGATACTGTCCTGCAACCACAATGTTGCATTCAGAGGCTGTGGGAATTATGGTTTGAAAACCCATGACAATAACCTGGAGGTGTTTTTGGTTTGACCTCCTTTATATATCAGGCTTTTCAAAGTAAATCTAGTTAAAAAAAAAAAAAAAAAANAAAAAAAAAAAAAAAAAGTTATTGATGAACTTGCTGCCATGTTTGCAGTTTGTTGCAACCTAATTCGTAAAGCAGGAGTGATAGCCTTAAAACAATAGTGCAAAGCATGTGCACTATTCAGTAAAAGTCCAAATAACTAAATCCTGTTGTATTTTACGTTGTAAACAATCACTCAAATAAACTTCACAAGCTCATCTGCAGTTTGTCTAAAATGTATAAAACATAATTAGCATCAGCAAATAAAATGACTGAGGTATATGAGAGTGGATGTGTCACTGTGTGGTTATAAGTGGGTGGGAGTCAGAAAGAGGGGAGTGTGGTGTTATGTGAGCAAGGCGGATGTCATTGTTCTGGGGCCGTGGGGTCTGGATCTGAGGCCAGACCTGGGCTGGTCGCGGGTGTGGTGCCTCCAAGCTTATTGTGTGCAGCATCCTATCCTGGTCTCTATAAATACACAAACAGAAGGAGATGAAGCTCTGATGCTCAAACTTGCAGCTGTCTGAAGCAGGAAATCCAAAAGCAAGGTCATCGTGCAGGTCATCGCTGCTGTATTAAGTCTCTAATGTTCAGTGACCTTCACCCTCCAAAATCTGACATCATCCAACACTAGAACAATACAGCAAATAATCTCATTCGTTAATTTTTTTGTCTCTCTTCCATAGGCCTTCTGTTTCACGCTGTGTGTTCGGAGGATGAAATCACAACTACAACTACAGCAGGAGCTGCAATTGATGTGATTAAGGATGCTACTGGTGATGGAATGACCGTGAGGAACATTTCTGATGGTTCTCTTGAGTCGCAGCTAACTACGGCTGGGACAGAAAAAATAGCTCACAATCTGCCTACAACAATAAGCCCTGACGTGCATGAGAACGTGGAAAAAAGCATAGCAAAAGACATGGGGCAAACAGTTGTGCTCCCCTCTCCTACGACTGACAATCTTGCTCCCACAACCACAGCTCCTTCTACTGACAAGCCCACAGAAAGGTTAGCCACCACCCTCCGACCACCAACCACCATTAAAAGCATCACACCAGTGCCTCGAGACAGCAAAACCACTACCATTCCCACTGTCTTGGTCCATGAGACACCAAGAGATGCTGCTGCCACTGTCAGTCATCACACGACCATCAAAGCAACCCAAACGACGACCCCTACACCAGCTCACACCACTACCCATACTGATAGCATCCACAGCTCAGCAGCACCCACCCAGGCTGTGACTACGCCGAAGACCAGAACATCTTTACCCAGCGTAGTCTTTGTGACTGTCCCGCCAGACACAGCGGGCACAATCAAAATCACAACAGCCACAGCAAAGCCCACGAGATCAGGGCAGGACACCACGGTGCACTCCTCCATCAGCTCCAAAGACAGCAAAACAGGTATGATTGCTTACTTACTACAACTCAGTGATTGAATTACTACAAGAAAAAAATCACACTTTATGGAAATGCTGCAGCTAACAGTTAAGATTTCTCATTTACAGACCATATCATAAATTCTCCAATTAAAACCAGTTCTCAATGTCTCTCAAATAACAGCCAGGTTATGGTTTGCTTAACCAAATTAAACAAATTAAACAAATCAAGTCAGAACCAAGAAAGGCTCAGCAAAAATAGTTAAAGGACCATACCTGTGATTTCGCTTGTTTTAGTCCAATAAATTTTACCTGCATACATGTTACGAAACATGTTAAGTTTCTCACAATTTTCCAAAACATATTTTAGTTTTTCTGTTATTTTACCAAATCCCCATATCTTTTATTATCAGGAAGTAATGGGTAGTAACCCCTGTGACGTCATAAGGGTCAGATACTTGCTTGACACAGTGCCTCTATCATTGTTATTGTTTATATATGCTGAATGTTTACAGTGCTTCACATGACCCTAAACAGTTCTCACTCACTGATCGAATCAT
The DNA here is from genome assembly GCA_014773175.1 of Lucifuga dentata. Classification (NCBI taxonomy): domain Eukaryota; kingdom Metazoa; phylum Chordata; class Actinopteri; order Ophidiiformes; family Bythitidae; genus Lucifuga; species Lucifuga dentata. Next base: position 26,236 of record VXCM01000829.1, read on the forward strand.
TTTGATCTGGTCTTTTTTTTTTTTTTTTTTTTAAATCATCAGCATGATGTTAAGCTGCTGTTATTGAAGCCACAGTTCCTGCAGATGTTTCATAATAAAAGCCTTCCAGGGCATGGAAGGGATTCTGCCCTCTGAAACACTAGAAGGCTTTTAATGTGAAACAGACAGGAAGTTTTATAACATACTCAAATGAAACCTGGTACTTTCTTCAGGTAAGTAAACACCACCAGTTAAGCATTGGTGATGCATACGTTTGCTGATTGGCTCAGAGGTGCTAACATCATTCACAGGTCAACACATCTGACTTGTTACATACGTGTTAATCTATATAGAAGAACTCACCACTTATTTACATATAAAACTCAAGTGTGGAATTTTAAAAAGAGTAGAGTAGCCATACTCAAAAATCTAATTATCTCATTTTATCCAGTTGAAGTTACAGAGGAAAATATCAAGACGACCATGTCAGCTGCAGCCCAGTCTCAGGCTACATCAAGAACCACAAAGCCAGCAGAGATCACTACAACATCTGCAGTCCTGACTGATACAAGTAAGAAAGAAGCCAATTCAGCACAGGCTATTACACCGTTCCCTCCAAAGACCACCATAACCACCACCAGAGGAGCCCAGACAAGCACGTTTGTGGTAAGACTAATAATCTGTTATGTTAAATATACTGTTACTGTTTAAGAGTCAGACACAGATTTGCCTGATTTTTTTTTCATTAAAATCTGTGAAATAGCTTATTGTTTTCTGTTTTCTTTTCTACAGTTTTCTCTAAATGAAAGACAGGAGGTAAGACTTTATTTTGAGCTCAGTATCTGTTCATAAGCTCAGTTCCTGCTCTGATTGTCATCATGCCTCTACTATTGTCCTGTCTATGGGAGGCGGAATCCCACCCTGTCCTCTCTTTCTTCAATGCGTTGCACTCTGCATCAACATAAGAATAATAGGGCATGTACTTTTGTGGCAATGATTATTGGATAAGCAGGAAACGTAGCTGAATACGGTTGTGTCCCTTAGGATTTTCTGGATTCCCAGCAAGCAAATTAGCCAACTGTGTGCAAGTGCAAAAGAACACAGATCCTAATTTTAACGTATGTGATATCCTCGGTATACAGTGAATTATAAGGTGCTTTTAGACATAAAATGTCAGTCCAAATTAGGAACTATGCTCCCAGAACTTTCAGGAGTAGGAAATAAATAATAAACAGGAACAATGGAGAATGCTGAAATCAATGTATGATTTAAAAAAAAAAACAAAAAAACAGCATGTCAACCTGGATTTTAAATTTAAAAATTAGGTATTTAAAAACACAAAATGAATAAGTGAATGAATAAAATTATATATAAATGTAACAACAAATTAATAAATAGATGAATACAATAAATAAGATAAAGCAAGGAACAATAAGACTTAATAAAGTAGGATTAAAACTCACAAGACAATGAAAAAAAATACTAAAGGAATTGAAAATGAGGAAAAACTATTCTCAAGTCTATGCAGGCAAAAATGAAATATGAAATATTCAGTATTGTCTAATGTACTGTAGTTTGTATGTTAAATCATTTCTAGAATAGATAAATACTAAAAAAAAAAAAAACCAAATGTTTCATTGAAAAAGGAATGAAAGTGTGAATGCCTGAAAATGAAAATACTCGTGCAATGTACAACTACTTCAAATTTACTTTAAAAAAAAATCTGTTTCAGGCAGCAGGAGGGGAAACAATGGAAAAAAAAAAAGATTCCAGCCAGTGGGTGGAAAAAGTTTCTTAGTGGGAACCTTCCTGCCTTTCACTGGTTTCCTTCTTTCCCACACCTCTTTCATTTATTCACCAAGCTGTCTGACTCCGCACAGCTGTATACACCAGAAATAACCCACATCACAGCACAGGAAAATTTGACCTCGACTGTCAGCTTTGACCTTTCCATTCACCCTCTGGCAGCATAGCAAAGGTCGTCCGCACTGCATCAGCACATGGATGTTATGTGTTCATGGATGTCTTGTTCTGTCTCACCTTCAGAGAAAGGATGACAAGAACCTGGCAGAAGTGTGCAGGCGGATGATGGCGGACATGCATGATGGAAACTGCACGCTGACATTATTAGAGCGCAACGGCAAAACGCTGATCGACGGTGTGGACATAAGTGGCAAAGGTACTGAAGTCCCCTCTTCTGCTCAGAGTTGAAAATTGTTACTTTAAAGGACCATACTGGTGATTTTGCATGTTTGAGCCCAATACTACCCACATACATATTACGTTACTGCCAACCATTTTCCAGGACATAAAGCCGTATTTTAGTTTTCGTGTTATTTTGCCACTCTCTACAGTAGTAAGTTTACATTGATTTATACAGATTTCAGCCTAATTATGGTGTTTCCATGAAGTGGAAGAAAACAAATTTTTACCCTAATTGAAGTAAAATCAAAGTTTATATGTGCATCCAAATATATAGACTGATCTTGAAGAAAGAATTCAGGAAAGCTATATAAATGGCCGCATGGTAGTGCTATCTGCACCAAAACCTAAAACACAAAAACAAAAACTCCTTGTTACTGGTATTATAATAAAATGATAAAGTATTCTCTGTATGATATAAGCTATATGCAAATAGAAATCAAGATTTTATTTATCTTGCAGTGAAAACCTCCCTTGCAAATCATTATTATGAAGAACTCAATAAGGTAAGGACTGCAAGGACAACTGATCATTTTCTGAAAGACAACACAATAATAATTCATTTAAAAATGCAGCATGAAAATAATCTGTCTTTTCCTCATGAAGAAATCAGGTGATAATACAACCCTGATAGCCATCCTGGCCTCCTGTGGAGCTCTGCTAGCTATGATCATTGGCCTCGCCATTTACGCCTCCCACCACCGTAAACCATACAACGAGAACCAGGTAAACAAGAACTAGTGTCCTTCTAACAACCCATCTACAACAAAATCACTTCCTGTGTCATGTCAAAACAGACTTTCTGCTTTTTTAGTAGGAGAGTTGGAAAACTGATCATAAGGGGCTTGGCTGACTAATACATTTTCAGGTGATCAGTTACTTTTATGAAGATTGGGTAGGTCAGTGCTTATTATTGAAAAAATTATACATCTCTGGCATTACAATAATATTCACAAACCTGCTTTGGTAATTAAGCCTGAAATACTTCTTCATGGCTACATTTATCTGTACTGGGACAATAATCCCAGAGAGGAAGTTTGTCTGATTTTTCAAGCTAATTATTTACTCAAAGAGATCTTGTCAATATTAATGTATTAAAAAATCTTTAAGCAGTAAACTGCAAAAAGATACAAGTCATCACTGCCGTAAAGTTGCAGTTTTGTCGTGTTTCTTATGGAGATTGCAAGGTCTCTGATATGCAGGGACAAAAGATACCAGCAGAGGGCGACAATCACAACCATCTTATACCTGAAGTAATGTTGTCATGGCTGCAGCATCAATGGCTCCTTTACCAACTATGAATAATTGTATGTTATATAAGAACTTTATTAAACAATTACTACACAATTAGTAAAGAAAACTGAAAAAAGACAACAGCAAACTATGAAATATAGAAAATACATACTATGATGATGATGATGGTGATTATTATTATTATTATTATTATTATTATTATTATNAGAAAATACATACTATGATGATGATGATGGTGATTATTATTATTATTATTATTATTATTATTATTATCATTATTATTATTATCAGTAAGTAATCTCCAAGAATTTGTACTTAGAGTCAGCTAAGTTTATGGAACTAATAATAAGGTGCTGACTACATGATGAATGCTGAGTTACAAATGGCAAAGAAACAAACCATGTCGACGTATTTCTGTTGAGACAGCCCAGTTTTACGTTCAGCCAATCAGAGAACAGCTGATCAGTGTCTAACATGGCCACCAAAGTGCGTTAATCACCCCAACACCCTGCCAGACTAACTACTCTGTAAAACAGATGACATGAAATAGCTTCGACTTGATCTCTACAGCAACACCTGACAGAGGAGCTGCACACAGTGGAGAATGGTTACCATGACAACCCCACGCTGGAGGTGATGGAGGTACAGCCGGAGATGCAGGAGAAGAAGGTGGCGCTGAATGGGGAGTTCAATGACAGCTGGATCGTCCCCATAGACAACCTGCTGAAGGGGGAGATCCTGGACGAGGAGGACACCCACCTGTAGGGACGGAGGAAAAATAGGAGTCAGTGGCAGGACCTGCTAGTTACAACCAGCTGAAATTAATCAAAAAAAAAAAAAAAAAAAATAGCCACATTTCTTTGCTGATATTCCTGATCCTGGATCCAAGAGACCTTTCTCATAGAAGTCACACACATTTACACTCTTTACTGCACAAATTTCAAGATTGCATTCTGAGTGGGCAACCCCCCTTCCCTGCCCCCAGCAGCCTCGCTAGCCCCTTTATGCATTCAAATGTAATATGCATCCAGATACATTACCTAGACCTCATACGGATGTGGTGTGGCTCACACTGTGATCAGATCTCAGCCACACCGTCTCAATATAAACAGCTGGTACGTATTTGTGAAATAAAATCCGTCCAGAAGTTGAAAACGCCACCCCACCTCGATCGAACCTCCAGCTCGATCTCATTAATAAAGTTATTTTGAATTGAGAGATGCGACCTGCAACCGCTCACACAAAAAAGTTATTTATTTTTTAAAAAGTGAATGAAGGAAGGAAACACAGCCTTTAATAGCATAACAACCCACCGAGATCCAGTCACAATGTAGGCAGAATCCAGATAATGAGAACACTTTTTCATTCAAGATGTAAATGCAAGTCCAGACATCGGATATTATTACCCAGATAATGATCCAGATAATGAAGCTGGCCTTTAATATGTGATAACTCTTGAATTACTGAGCACTGTTCAAAATTTTTGCTGCCATTTATTACCAATATACTGAACTCAACAAAGATGTGAGCACCTGTAAATAGACTATTTTTATAATGGGGACGAGCCAGATGATCTCACATATTAATCTGGCATTTGAGAAAGACGATGCAAAGTGGAATTTAATGGCAACTTCAACTGCCTCAGCAGTTCTGTGGTTTAGACTTAGAGACGATCTCGGGATGATAAATCCTGGTGATTTAACAGCTCTGATGGATGCCAATGGCCTTCAATGCCACACTGGTACAACTCAGCATTAACCTCATTCATAGACAGCGAGTGTATGTATGAACATTTTGCTTCGGGAAGACGAGTGTCAATCAGTGGTTCTCCAAATTTTTTAACCAACTACCACCTCTGTAACAAACCAAAACATCTGAGCTTGTTTTCAGACCTGTAGTCCATCTGCTCTGGTCCAATATCAGGGACTTAATAGTTACGATGTTGCATTTACCACTTGGTTTGGTTCAGTTTTACCAGGAAAAATATCCAGTGGAACCAAAATATATCAGCAAAAGCCCCATGAGAACCCTCGCTCTGCTCAATGGTCGGAAATGTCTGGGGACAAGAGAAAGAAATTCAAAAAAGAAAAAAGTTTACTATGCCAGGAAAATGAAATAACATAGAACAAAAACAGACCTGCGATATCTTCCTGGTCATCTGGTCCATATACAAAGAAAACTATAGCAGCAGAAGCTGAATATGATTTCAAGGCAAACCGCATGTTGCTTCACATTATGTAAAGAAGATGTGCCCTCTTCACATGGCTGAACTGGAGAAAGGAGCGCATACTGAGCTCGTACACACTAACCTACATGTCCATCTGAAGACATGTTAAGTTTGATATAACTGTTTCACAGCATTTGTTTCAGTTGTTACGTCTAATCAAAAACATAGCTTAACCTGGGTGAAGTTTAAGTTCAGCACGGGGGAAATATCTGACAAGCGTCAAACGTGAAAAAAACATTACGACAGCACTCGCTGAGTTTTAACCACGCGCAGCCCTCTCAGGTTCTAGATCAATCAACAGATCAATAGGTTGCCTCGTAGTTGGTCAGGGATTAATGCAAAACATGTTCATGCCACAAATGAACCGGCAGTCAGACTTGGGACCGGCATATGTGACTCGGTCACATATGCCCAAACGAACCGAACTTAAGGGGCAAACGCTCCATGGTCCAAAACAAATGCTCAAAACAAACAAAATGAATGTGTGAAAATACCCTTAGAAAACCTTGTGTGTGAGTGAAAATGAAAAGTTACTGACAAAAGTACGCAGTGAGCTGAACACACACAGCGAGTTTGGCTATTTCAAGTAAAAAAAACAAAACCTCCAATTCTTAATTGGAAGGTAAAAAAGCTATTTCTCAATTAAACCAATTTTGTTTGTAAACAATTTGTTGCAATAACAGATTTCCCATAGATTTCAATTAATTTAATTCTCTGCAGAAATTTCCAGATTTACCTGGCATACCACCAGGGGGCGCTTCAAGTACCACTAGTGGTACACATGCCACAGTTTAAGAATCAGCTGTCTAGATAAATTCAGGCAAATGATCTTTGACAAAAAAAAGAGTGCTAAAATTAAAAAGTCAAGAATACAACTATGTAGAGATCATGAAGTAACAGGATAAACAAACAGCTCCTTATGCCAAGTTCACAAAATAAATTACCTCCTTGGCCTTTAGGAAAGGGAAGAAAAATGACCAAATATTTTAAAAATATTTGAAATCTTTGAAGTAATACTGCAGATGTGTCACGTTATTTAATAATTACCAGCATTTCATTCTGTGAGGAGTCTGATGATTTTTTTTTTTTTTTTTTTNTTTTTTTTTTTTTTTTTGTGGTTATTTGAACTGTTGACAAGTTAAAATTTTAATGAGAAGACCTACAAAGCTGATTATTGGCCAGTACTGACCATTTGCCAATATGTGAAACTATAAACACTGTAAATAGTTTGGTATTTTTCACTTTTTTATTGTTATTGATGCAGGAGAGGTCGAGTCCTTTGACGTTTGAAATGCTGGCTTTATGTTGAAATCCTCACAGAATAACTTGTGCACATTTTTCTTTTTAATTTGATTCTGCTCAGCCTAATAATTTACTTTCCTTTAAACTAATTAAAATTTAATATATATTTACTTTCACCGTAACTACAAACTCTATAGAAGCGAATTGAACACTTTGGGCACTATGACCTGTTTGTCATTACTTTTTGTGTGTGTGTGTACAGTTTCACTTTTATTCCACTTGTCTGTTTTCCAAAGTTCGTACTAGTATTTTATGTATTTATGGTTTGTTTGCTGATGAAGGCAAACAGCAGGGGTCTGACACACTGGAAGCTGTAAATTGAGCTTTATTTTCGTGTTCTTTTACCTGTTTAGATTTGCAAATAAAGGAAGTGTTTTTTCCAATTTTGTTTCCATTTTTCATGTTATGTAGTTGAGATGATCATCTCTTATTTAAGGCAGAACTGTGTGCAGTAACATATGTAATAAATAATAAATAAATAAGCAACTTCATATGCGAACAAATCTATGCATAATGATTCCAATTCTTCAAATTGAAAGGCGGATGATGATTTCAGAGTTTTGTAAGTCATATTTCTGAGTAGTAAAATATTTAAAGTTAAAGACCTGTGCCTTGTCTTCCAGCTAAACCTTGCAGATTAATAATGTAAAACACAGTTAAAGTACCATCCCACCTTGTCATATAAAATACAATACTGAATGAGAAAATAATCATTAGTAATAAAGCGCTCAGAGCACTGGACACAAGCAGTTTTAGGCTGAGCGGAGAACTATGCATGTTTTACAATTCTTTGGATTACCTTAAGAGAAACATAGTTTACTTCTGTATCGAAATCCAACATAGTGTACATTAATAACATTATAATTAGTTAAATGTTATTAATGTATACAGTGGTATTAGTGTATACAGTATATCATAATTATATAATTATTGTTAGAATTAATGAAATGAAGATTGACAGGCATAATTTTATAAAGTGACTGTCACTTTCTTACGATTATCACATTATCTATCGTTCTTGTTTCCTGGGGTCATCAGGTGTTTTGGTTCTTTCAACATCAGACATCCTCGCTCAGGCAACCCAGCCGGGATTGATTTGGTTAGGTCATCACTTTTGCTATCCAGTATAACTTTAGGTAATTTATCAGTGACATTTCCGGGATCATCAGATGTGTTTTTCCAGGTCTTTCACCGTCAGAAATCCTCGCCCAGGAAAGCCTTGCACCCATGAACACCCAGCCTCCATTGAGACTGGGTGTTCACTTTGACTACTTCTGTGTTCTGGCCAAGAACGAGAAGAGCCTAGACCACCATTTTTTCTTCTTCTTTGACTTCTGCTCTGCTTTTACCTTGACCTGACTCTCCAGATCATCCAGCCTGGACACCAAGCAGCTCTCCTCCATTGTGTTCCCTTGTTTCCTTTCTTGAAGGGTACTAACGACCTCTGTAGGATTTGGGAGTGCCATGGTGTCCTCTACTGCCTGTGTGTCAGCTGGGATCCAGCTGCCATCAATTTTCTCTGCATTGTCCAACTGACTCCCACTGAATACAGACTCGACCTTAAACTGAGCTATGTTTGTCTGCTCAGTCTGGGAAGCCTGCGTGAAGACAGCAGGGGGGATGTCTGTCTCAGCAGCCTGCGTGCAGAGAGCAGGAGCATCTGTCTGGGAGGCCTGCGTGCTGAGAGCAGGAGTCATGTCTGTCTGGGAGGCCTGTGTGCTGAAAGCAGGAGTCATGTCCGTCTGGGAGGCCTGTGTGCAGAAAGCAGGAGTCATCTCCGTCTGGGAGGCCTGTGTGCTGAGAGCAGGAGTCATGTCCGTCTGGGAGGCCTGTGTGCTGAGAGCAGGAGTCATGTCCGTCTGGGAGGCCTGTGTGCTGAGAGCAGGAGTCATGTCTGTCTGGGAGACCTGCGTGCTGAGAGCAGGAGTCATGTCTGTCTGGGAGGCCTGTGTGCTGAGAGCGGGAGTCATGTCGGTCTGGGAGGCCTGTGTGAAACAAACAGGTGCTGTGTCCGTCTGCTCAGTCTGGCAAGCCTGCGTGCAGAGTACAGGAGCTATCTTTATCCCCTCTATGACAGGCTTGGTACTGAGCTGTTCTAGCTTCTCGTTTGCCTCCTCCAGCTGGCGAGTGAGTCTTTCTTTTACCCCCTCAGCCAGGATCAGTCTGTTGGCTGAATTTCTGATCTCACTCTTAGCCTCCTCTAACTCAAAACTGAGCTCCTGGGCTGCCCTCTTTGCACTGTTTGCAGATTTAAGTGCAAGACCCAACTCATAAAAAGTATGGGTCTCCCTGCATTGAGCCTCCTTCAGATCTCAATTCAGCTTTTCATTGAGCCTCCTGTTCTGAGATTCAGTTGCCTCAGTCTCTGAAGCCTGGCGCTCTAGCTGAACCAGCCTACCCATAGCCTCCTCAACCTGAGCCTTGAGCTCTTTATTCTTCTTCTGCACAAGACCCAGTTTGTAAGCGCTCTGGGTCTCCCTGCATTTAGTTTCCATCAGTTCACGGTTGAGATTTTCAATGATCTTGCTACTCTGACATTCGGTTGCCTCAGTCTGCGAGAAGTTGACTCGCTTCTTCCCACCTGCGGCAGGCACCTGATTATCCAGCTGGAATCTGCCCATAGCCTCCTCAACCTGAACTTTGAGCTCTTTAATCTTCTTCTCAGCAAGACCCAGTCTGTAAGCAGTCTGGGTCTCCCTGCATTGAGCCTCCTTGAGTTCATGACTGAGCTTTTCAAAAATTATGCTGCTCTGATATCCAGTGACCTCAGTCTGCATAGCCTGTGAGAAGTTGACTTGTTTTTTCCCACCTGCAGCAGACACCTGGTTATCTTGCTGGACCAATCTGCTCATAGCCTCCTCAACCTGAACCTTGAGCTTTTCATTCTTCTTTTCTGCAAGACCCAGTTTGTATGCAGTCTGGGTTTGCTTGCTATGAGCCTCCTGTAACTCAGCCCTGAGCTTCTCTGCAGCAGCGGCCTTGGAAGCAAATGCAGCCTCCTTGGACTGAGCCACCTCCAGCATGACTGTGAGATGCTGAATCTTCTTATGTGCATCCTCACAACACGGAGCCTTCTTGCTGAGAGCCTCCAGCTTCTCAGTGAGTTCAGCGATGGTCTTTTTGGAAGCCTTGGCAGCCTGTGTTTTCTGGCTATGAGCATCATCCAGCTGGTTCTTCAGCTGGCGGGTGGTTCTTTCAGCAGCCAGATGCTGGCTCTGAACCTCCTTCAGCTGGGCTTTGAGATCAGCAATCTCCTTGTCAGATTGCTGTCCATTAAATCTCCCTTTCCCTATGTCTGTCTGCAGCTGCTCCAGGACCACTGTTAGGGTCTCCCTCTGGACCTCCAGCTCAGCTCTCTCTGGTGCCTTACAGTGACCCAGTCTCATGTTGACTTCAGCTAGGTCACACTTCACCTTGTACTTTAAAGTCTTAAAATAGACTCTTACATTTGTATCTACATTCATTTTCTTTTGTGTATCGCTATTCATTCTTTCAAACTTTTATGAACAAACATATGAGTTTGAGAAGTTTTGTCTTAAATACCATCTGGTTGATGATGTCATGGAGGCATGTCATCATCGTCATGGAAACAGAGTCATGTGACCTTGTATGACTAACATGCTGTATATATTTGTTTTGAAGAAGAAAAAAAAAAAAGAATATTAATTACCATGCCGTTAATGTACTGTAGTAACTGACTCATCCATATCTTTGGCACACAGTAATAATTAACTGTTCGTCACTTGTTTTGGCGTTAACTATTAGCTAATTTGAGCGAGTTAGCCTCGAGTTTAGCGGAGCTCCAGAGTTTTAATCTGTGCTGCTGGCAAAAGCAAATATTTCTTTTTAATTCACTCACACACTTTTGTTCTATAGAACCCATATTGAAGCATTCTGATGATTAATAAACACTTTTCTATCACTCAAAACAATGCAGATTACTATTTATTTCAGCTACTTACTTTTCTCCGTGTCCGTCTTTGCAGGAAGCACGTTATAAATGAATGCGACATTGCGCATGTGCAACCGAGATCTCGTGTGATCTTGACCTCTCTCGATCTCTTGGCGACGATTTCATTATCTCGTTCGCACCCATTAAGAACCTATTGTTATGGCCCATAAATAATTGCAATTAATTTAATATCTTTTTATGAAACACTTTATTGTTGAAAAACATAGTGTAACACACGGTCGCTGCCAAAAAGCATCCAGTTNTTTATGAAACACTTTATTGTTGAAAAACATAGTGTAACACACGGTCGCTGCCAAAAAGCATCCAGTTTCAAACCGGTTACCATAAAGTTCAGAAAAAGTGCGCAATCAATTTGCAGGTGCGGCTAGCTATCTTTTGGTTGCATCATGCTTATAATTAAAATCGTTCCCACGCATTAATAGCTTGTGCCACGCTATACGCGTCTTGATCGTGGCCACGTGATATTATCTCGTTTGCACGCATTCGTCACTCGTGGCCACGCATTGTTTTTTTTGTTTATTCCCCCCCCCCATAAATGTCACCTCCCGGCCTCCGTACCTTTATGATAAATTGGGTTTTCGTTCTTTTAATTTTCAGACAGATTAAAATACTACAGCCTGTGTATAAATTTAGATATTTAATAAGTCGAGCCTCAGCATATCTGTAAGTTCTTTTTTTTTTTTTTTTTTNTTTTTTTTTTTTTTTTTTACAACAGATTAGAGGAAACTAACCAATTGATAAATGTTCAGCATGTTCTATGTGGCAGAAAGACCACTGAGACAGCAATTAAGAAAATCTGAACAAAATACAATCTTTATTCATTATATACATTACATACAATGAAATACTACAAGGCTTTCTACACATTCACGGTATCCACAGGGTAGTGCTCACAGATCCAGAGTACCAGCCTTAAAACTTCTGAGACCCACCCAGGGGTCCAGAATGGTGAGATGGAAGGAAAAAAGAAATAGTATATAACAATCCATCCAGCAAACATTGTATTGAGGAAAATAACCCTAAAATAGGGAGGGATAAAAGTAGTATTTGGCATTGTGTTTTTGCAAAGGTGCTTTTAATTGTTCTTAAAAGTTTTTCTCTTGGCACCAAAAAAAAAAACAAAACAAAAAAAAAACAAAACATCCTACAGCAAGCATGATGAGCCTTGAACTGTCAAATTATAAATCATATGATAAATAATCCCTCTTGTAGTGATTTTTCTTTATTTAATTTCTTTTTTCTTCTTTTTTTCTCTGGTGTTTATCAGGGCTCTAGAAGCACTCGGTAAAACACACATAATGACACACACATCATCCTGCCAAACAAAACACACGTTAACAGCTGAAATTACTGTTAAGCAACATTTGTCTCTTTTTGCAAAAATTTCACTGTAATAAACTGTCAGGTTTATTTTTCTAACGAATTCTGCGATGGAAGGAAATACTGGCTGCCAGCACTGACTACAATCTGTGAATCTTCAGATTTTAGTTATGTTCACCATAGTAGATCACAGAACTAATCTAATGTGGACAAATCTGAAATCATCCACCGCTGTGTCCAAATAAGTGTGTTTAGTGTAAAGCCTTAACAGCAGGGTTTTTAGCAGTTAACTCACATTTCAGGCATCAGTTAACTGTAAGAAAATCAACTTGCTTGAGATATGTAGTCCATCTCAGGACACATGATTTTTGTCCAATTTTCCAAGTTCATAAGAGTTAAAGAATTCTCAGTTTGCATTTGTGGGACTAAACTGCCGATTCGCATGATCTTATTTCAAACATCAGTTTTGTAATTTGTCTCAACCAGAAAGCTGAACAAGTACCAGACCTGGATGATGCAATTGTAAATCTATTTATTCAGGCATGTAAACATCATAATTTGAGTAAGCCATCTTTGCACGTATTTCCTCATACTCCGATTACCTAAAACATCACCTATATTTGGCAAACCGTGGAATCCTACTAATTCTGTATGTATTAATCGCATAATTACCTTAATCAGAGTGCAGACAAATATTCAGAGTATAGCATGAATGAAAACATACTATCTCTCTGTAACACGCGCACACACTCACACACACGTGAATGCTTCTTTTATAATAGGGACCCTGACTGATGATTTGGCTCTGCCAACATGATCCAATGAATTAACTTTGACATGTGATCCAGCAGAGATTCTGTCCAATAAACAACCATCTTTATAAAACAGCTATATGAATATTTACACATTCTATACATCATCCAACCACCTGCATTAACTTCACCTGGCGCCTCGGCAAATCATCCTGCCATTTTTACAGGGAGAACAACCAATAACAATATTAATGTATATTTTGATATATATTAAATTTCATCTTTTCAGATGATTCCTCTGTTGTTTCTACAACACTATAAAAACAACAGATGCCATTTGCATCTGCATGCTCACCTCCATCATAAATAAGGGCATGAGTTATGGACAAAGCAAGACAACCAAAGAATCACTAAAAAGAAAACAGGGCTTCCGTATGTGCTGAGCCCCCCCCCCCCCNCCCCCCCCCCCAGTAAATTTTAGTGAAAAACACAAGCTGGGGAGTCAAGTACATTTCACAGCATCCTATCTTCAAGTAAATTAAACACCAGTGAATATCCTTATTTTGGCGGGGCCCACTTCACACACAAAAGATTCTTGGACATCCCAGGCATGTTTTAACATATTCAACAAAGCATGCCAAGCCTGTCTGTTTTGCCCCAAATTTGGATGAACACCTAAGGTAGTGTGTGTATGTGTGTAAATGACATAATTTATGCGTGGTGTGTGGATGTGAAGCAATTCAGGGTTTTTTGTTGAATTTTTTCTGGAAAAAAAAAAAAAAAAAAAAAAAAGAAAAGCAATGTTTGGCAGAGTTTACAGGGTTTTTGTGTGCTCCATGAAGTGTTTAATTTGTTTTGTCAGCAAGAAAAAAAAGAAAAAAACCCTCAGGTCACCAGAGTTTCACTCCTAATTACACAGTGTTGTTAATCTGATCCCTCTCGGCCCATCATCCATAGTCCTGAACCTGTGTGTGTGTGTGTGTGTGTGTGTGTGTGTGTGTGTTTGTTTTTGCTTTACAGTTTGTATCGGTGCGATGGAGGTGGGTGAGGGGTCAGGTTTTTGCAACTGAGTGCAATCCCATTATTAGGGTCCAGGAATAGAAAAATAACAGGTCTTTGTCTCCATCCAATAACGGAGTTCTGGTGGGTCGATGAGGGTGGGTTGGGGTTGGGGCTGTGGGGGAGGGGAGGGGCTAGAGGGTGATAAGATCCACCAGGTTGCCTTTGGGTGGGGTCATGCTGTCCGGGAAGAAGTTAACAAGCGTGTCGAAGAGCTGCGTTCGCTGTGCGTACGTCTGGTCTACGTCTGAGAAACCTGAGAGAGAGTGAGGGAGAGAGACAGAAAGAGAGAGAGAGAGAGAGAGAGAGAACTGCATTTTTGCCACATCCTCTGGATGTCACATGAATTTGATTTCGAAAGATTAGGAGGTTTGGCAAAATAATAGGAAAACTGAAATAAGGTTTTATATTTTGAGGAAACAGTTGGCAGTAACATAACATTTTATATTTTGGGGATATTTATTGGGCTCAAAGGTGCAAAATCATTTATATGGCCCTTTAAGTTGATAGTGTGTTATGTGAGTTGGGATGCAAATAACAAAACTGAAGGTTGATAGCTGTGTAAAGACAATTTTTTAAGATTTTTCTTTTAATTTTTTCATATTTAGAGATGTGAGCATTAATGAGTCCCCCACTGACTCATATGCTCTCACAAACAAAATGTTGTATGTAAATTTGATTCTGTTTTAATCTGTATTTTGTATGAATTGTGTGGATTGTTGTTGTATTTAAAAGCCTGACCAGGAACAAGAAGCGCAAATTAGCTTAAGCTAGATGTCTTATATACACTGCATTTTCCACATTTGTCCATGGCAATGTTGTATGAATCGTTCCTGCCAAATAAACAATAAATAAATAAGTACTGTCTCTGGTATATGTCACAATTTTCAACCTTGCACATTTATATGGTCTTAAAAAGACATCTCTGATCATCATCAGATCTTGTTTCTTCTTTTTACAAGGAAAATCAAGCACTGATGTTGAGTAAATGCAGCGTGCAAGTTCCTTTTGTCGCATGCATGGTTGCATTGGATCGAACATGATTTAATGGTGCTTCATTGTACCTTGGAACTTGGAACCTTGGAAAGCCATAACTTGGAATTACATCATTTACGATTGTCGCTCGTTCTAGCTAAAATAAGTATGAGGCAACATGGATACGTCCATGAAAATGTTTTTGTTTGCTCCGTCGTGTGTTAGCATTTATATTATGACCTATTTACATTTTTGTTTTTTTTAAACAGCTACTGTATTGGCAGTGTTATATGTTTACCCCATTACTATGTCTATATGCTGATTGATTTAAAGAAAATGCATCTAAACATTCATTTACAAATTGAGAAAATTACTATTTATTGTGTGAATAGTGATATTGAAATGACAAAAATACTGAACTCGAGGCTGAGAAAGTTGTCAAACTTTTCGTTTTGGAATTCTGACTTGTTTTCTTTGGATTTTCCTGGTTGGAAACTGGAAATTCAGAGTTCCATGTTTCAAACAAATGCAGCACAATTTTTTAAACTGAAGATGATGTACTTGAATATGATGTCATGGAACATTTCATCGCATCATATTTTCAGAGGAATATGTATTGCACTGGAATACAGATGCTATGGAAATATTCCACGACATCATATTCAAATAAAAAAACGAGAACCGCTTTAATTGTCATTTCTGCATTTGTACGAGCGACTAAACTGACAACATGGACGACTTTATCTTCAAACACTCTCACAGTCTTTTTAGACAAATCGAGCTATTCTATCAGCATAACCAGACGCTACTCAAACAAAACCAGTTTCTTTGTCAAAAAATTGACCAGCTTGGCAGTGAAACAGATGCAGCAGCACAGGCTGGCTGCACAGAAATGGAGGATGAAGGAATAAATACAGAGATACTACTGGACCTGGAGAAATGGGAGGCAAAGAGGAAGAAGGAGCTCCAGAAAATAGATTACTGGTGGGTTCAGAAAGGGCAATGTAAGACAAATGGAAATGAGGAAGCTGCAGACATCATCAAAAAACCTGAGAATGAAAAAAAGGCGCTGAACCGGCAGCTGCAAATGACAATCTATGAATGTGAGAAAGCGAAAAGCGAGATTGAGTCCATCAGTGCAAATTATAGAGCTTTAAGGGTACAAAATGAAAGACTTGAATTCGATATTTCCAGATTTAAAGAATATAATGATCAGTTGTGCAAGAATTTCCAGAAAAAGGAAGAAGACTTAAAGAAGGTCATCAGCGATTGCGAGAACGAGATAAAGTGTATGAGTAGTGAACTGTACATAAAAATCCTCAACTTTGAGAAAGAGACAGACAAAAACATGGCATTGGAAATGGTTATTGAAGACGTGGAAAATGAAAATTGGAATCTTAGACAAAGATTAAATGCACTGGGTGACCGGCGAGGTCAGAGGGAACATCTATTCCCAAAAGAGCGGACAGTCCTGAACTCTAACGTGGTCCAAGTTGAGGAGCTCAAAAACGTGAAGTCCCAAGCTATGATGAAGGAACGTGACAGGCAGTACAGCAAGCAGGAGAATGAACTCAAAGAGGAGGTGGATTATTTGAAAACAGTCCTGAGCTTTGACATAATCCAGATCGATGAGCTCAAAAACAATATGGCGTCACTGAAAGAGAAAAATGATGAGTTGCAAGAGATAATAAAGGAGCACATTGAGCAGGAGCATCAACTCAAAGAGGAGGTGGATTATTTAAAAACAGTCCTGAGCTTTGACGTGCTGCAGATCGATGAGCTCAAAAACAACGTGGCGTCGCTGAATGAGAAAAATGACGATTTGCAAGTGACGACAGAGCAGCACAGCAAGCGGGAGGATCAACTCAAAGAGGAGGTGGACTATTTAAAAACAGTCATGAGCTTTATGTGCTGCAAATTGATGAGCTCAAAAACAATGTGGCACCACTGAGGGAGGAAAACGACGACTTGCAGGCAATGATAAAGCATTACAACGAGCAGGAGAAGCGACTCAAAGAGGACATGGACGATTTGGAAACAATCCTGATTTTTGACGCACTGCAAACCGAGGAGCTTGAAAACAACATGGCGTCACTGAGAGAGGAAAATGACAACTTGCGAGCAACGATAAAGCAGCACAGCGAGCAGGAGAAGCTACTCCAAGAGCAGGTGAACTATTTGGAAACAGTCCTAAACTGGAAGCAGCAGGTCGAGTCCTTGGAGGATCTCAGCTTGAATAATAACAACCCGCAGGGCTCACAGAAAGCGGCCTGTGAAAATGAGAAAGCAGAGGACATCATCAAAAAACTCGAGAAGGAAAAAAATGTGATGAACGAGAAGCTGAAAATGAAATTTAAGGAATGCAGCAATGCGCACAGGAGACATGAGCTGCTCCAATTGCAGTATAAAGCTGCAAAGACAAGCATTCAAGATCTTAATTCTAAAATTTCCAGAGATAGACAATATAATGATAATTTGGTTAAGAATTTCCACACAATGGAAGAGACACATAAGAAAATTATCCAAGGCCTCCAGAAAGAGAAGGAGAAAATGATTAAGGAGCTGCGCATAAAAGACATGGACTTGGAGAGAGAGGCAGAAAAAAAACAGGCATTGCAAAAAGTCATTCAAGCCCAAGAAAACGGCATGTGAGCAGCACTGAAAGTCGTTGCTTGAAAAGATGTGGACGAAGATGTGGATGAGGAGAAGATCTCAATTAGTTTAATATGGAAATAGTTTAAATAAAGTTGAATTTAAGGTTGATAAGGTTGAATTTTGTGGGGTTTTTTTTTTTTTTTGAAAAGTTATAAAAGTTATGAAAATTCTGTTCACATTTCTTAAATTACTAATCAAGCTGAAAATTTAAAAGTTTGTTTGAAGGTCCCTGCTTAAAGTATGAGTGTGAAAATTTGGGAAAAAAAAAAAAAAAAAAAANAAAAAAAAAAAAAAAAAAGAGAGCAAACTCCATATCTTGCATTGAGAGTAAGCCTGCAGTCACACTGGAAATTAAATGATGGGCAGATGAATCTGGTAAATCCCTTTTCGATTTTTATTTTCACATAAACGCAGTCATATTTCAGCAGCTCTGTGCGCTTCAGACGGAGCGTGTCTGAGCCCCTCCGCTCTGCGCTCCGAAGGTTTGGAAACGGAGAGAAGCAGCGCCTGAGGGGAGCCACTGTCAGCTGCAGGCAGAATCTGACATAAATAAAACTAAACCTGACAATCTGCCGGTTATAATAGCTCAATGAAAAATCAGAGATCTGTCATGAGCAAAATACGAACCCGTTGCTTCAAAGCACCTTTACACAGCGCTGCTGTTATTTACATGGAATCAGAATAATTGATTCAACATTTGAAGACATCCAAATTGATGGGTAACGCGAATTTAGATTATTAAACATAACATGTATGGACAGGAGCTATTTTGGAGAAAATGTTTAAACATACGTTCTGTCAGAGAGGCTCTATGTTAGAATTCTAGGTTTGATTCCATGGAATGACTTTGTGTGGGTAGAATCACTGAGAAATCTGCTTCATTTCTCTGCTTATCCATCTGTCCCAAATCCTTTTGTCTCCATAATGTGCATGCGCATGGGTCAGAGTTTCCGTACAGTTATGCAAATTCTCCTGTCAAGTTAGTTTTTATAAATCCCAAGTTTTGCGCGGAAAGTGGTGTACGCGAGCCAAGTTCCATTTTGTGCATATGCATCGTCTATAAATGAGGCCCCATATCTTCACGCCATATAGTGTTTTGTATGGACTTGGATTGGGCTCTTACCGAGAGGGATGAAGTCGGAGCTGGACTTGAAGAGTGCAGAGGGTAGGAGCTGAAACTGAAGCACAACACAAACTTGTGTCACTTTAATGTTTAATAGCTGAACAAACAACCACAGCAGCTAAACTCAAGTAGCTCTGGCATAGAAATGAGGGTGAGACACCTATTGATCCTACATCCAACTGGAGAGTCTCTTTATAAACCACATAAAGGAACTTTAGCATCATTTAAGAAGGAAAAGCCTCTCCATCTCCACTTACTCCTCTCCCACACATCCATCTCTCCCATCACATCTCTCTCTCTACTTTTATCTCACTCACTTTCCATCCTTCCCGCTTTCTTCTCCAGGTCCTTCATTGTGTCTTTCTCTCTACCTCTATTTCTCTTGGCGCCTTCTTGTTCTCTTCATCCCTTATGCAATGATTTTTATAAAATAGCCACACCCACTTTTAAAACTGAAATTTCAACAGCAAATTTGAACCAAATGAAAAATAAGGCACCTCTTTGGTCTCGTCTGGGTCCGTGTGGTCCACAGTAAGCGAAAGATCATTCTGCAGGTACTTGAGTGCGCTCAGAGGCTCTGACTGGGCTTTCTCCTCGAACCTGAACATCCACACCACACACGGTAAGCGTCACATACACCAGGAATGGGAAAGTGGCAGTCCAGGGACCTGATACGGGCCCACAGCTTTAATCTATCAGGACCTTGAATGACTTCTCAATTAATAAAAATGAAAATTATAAAATTGCTTTCCTTTGTTATGACCACCACCCTTCAGCAGAGGGCGCTCACTCATTACTGAGGCTGTTTTTATTACCATCCATCAACATCAACAACACTCATTACTGAAGCTGCCTTATGAGATGCGTTTCCTTCGTTAGCTCCTATGTCGGCCGTTTTTGTATATGTTATTGCTAAGTTAGGTAAAAGAGGAAAGATGAGTATCAAGAAAATAAAATTTGACTTAGAAAACCCTTCATTCCAGTCAAGATGGGAAACGGATTACCTTTTTACAGAATTTAAAGGCAAGCCGGTATGTTTGATGTGTCTGGAAACAATGTCAACGATGAAAAACTTTAAGTTGAGTTGCCACTACAACACTATGCATAAAGACAAATATGACAGGAACACAGGAGCTGCTAGAGCTGTTATTGTGGCTGATCTGAAGGGAAAAACACAGCATTAGCAGAATTGTTTTGTAAAAACCACTACTACACAGGAGTAACTACTTAAGGCATCTTATACAGTTTCACTGGAGCTAGCACAAGCTAAAAAGTCTGTCAAAAGGCGAATTAGTAAAACAGTGTGAAGTGGATTAATTGTTTTTCCTTCGTGAACTCCATCCAATGCAACAAAATGCACTCATCAATCTATTACATATCTAAAAAAACAGATTTGAAAATGTGTTGTTCAATTAACAAAAAAAGACTAGACAGAATGGTTTTTGTGTTTTATGAAACTTTTACATATTAAACTAATTACTGAGTTCACAGTGATTTTTGTTTTATTTAATGTGTGGCCCTTTGACCGTTAGAATGAAATTTTATTGGCTCCCATCCTCATCAAAGTTGTCCATCCTGGACATACACACTGTGGGGCTGCAGTTACAATAACTAACCGTTAGATGGCGATAAAAGCAAAGGAATGTTCTATGACCTTTTCCTGACTTTCAATCACCAAGTCAGACTTTGTCTGTGACATAAACGTTATTTTACCTGGTTAGTTTGTGTTACTTTGCTGGTTTTTTTGTACTTTTGTGCATCCTTGTTCATCCTGATGTCACTTGAATTTAAAAAAGCAACTGACCTGTACTTCCTGATGAGGTATCTACAGTGACGGAGCAAGTACTCCTTTGACGGCCGACACAGTTTGAGGGACCAGAAGTCGTCCAGGCGCATCTTAGGAGAGCAAGACTTCCCAGGGTTTCCGCCAAACAGATAATGCACCTGGAAACATCGAGCGCAATCAGGTCACGCCTTTTTTGGACAATCCAATGCCAAATGATTGTAATAAAACATGTAGCTAATATCAAATTGGTGTCAGACGTGATCTGTAGATGCTGCGTTTCTTGCTGTCATGATTAATTTTAGGTCTGAGTTTAGTCTGAAGAGTCTGTAGAGCTTCAGCAAATAAACAGTCACCATCTGTTGAAAATCAGCTTCCTGTCAACTAATGCTTGAGTATCAACACTGAACTATATGATGCCTTTAGGTCTGCTATCACACTGCTGTCGCTGTATACACACTCAGCTAATAAAACTGAACATTTAACTTACAAAGTGAACACACAAAACAAACATAACATCAACCCAAGCCACATACAATATATTATAAACTAAAACCAAAACGTACACACTAATGACAAAATGAAACTAAGCAAGCTAATATCACTATTAACTACAGCTGCATTTAGAACTGCATTATGTGTGATTTTTAAAAAAAACATTCTGGTGCTATTTAATGATAACTGTGATATAATGTTAAAAAAAAGTTACAAGCAGCAGAACTTTTTATAGAACTTATAATGACAAAAATGTTTATAGTCATTTTATAGTAAGGGTTTGAAGGCATTAACAGAAATGTCTGTTGACAGCAATCAGTGGAGAGAGTTCCAGTAAGTGCTTACTTCTTACTTTGCCAGTCAACACTCCCAGCATATGCATAATGCTGCTTAAATCACATGACTAGTTTATGATATGAGGCTGGAAATGGCTCCGTTTATGCAGGTTAAAAATGGTTTGCTGGGGTTTTAATTGGTGGCTCATGCTGGGGGCCATTCTGAGACATTCTGGGAGTAAGAAGGAAGAAGTTCTCTTTTGGGAAAAAGAGAGTCCCTCTGGTAATAACCTGGTATAATCTGCAAGGAAGCTCACACAATGACGTTTTATGAGATTGTCTTTACAGCGCTCAAAAAAAAAAAAAAAAAAAAAAAAAAAAATCATTTTTAGAGTTAATTATATAGAAATCAGCTCTGTTAAAAAAGTTTAGTGAAGTGTGTAATATGCATCTGATGAAGGTCTTAAAGAGCATTAATAAAAGAAATGATAATTGTGAGGTAATGTGGCATCTTTGTTTTGGATTATCACGATTTTTATGAAACCTGTGTGGATAGTCTCCTAATTAAGAGTGTGTGTGTGTGTGTGTGTGTGTGTACACGTGTGCATGCATGTGTGAGTGTGTGCAACCTTGTGCATCTCATCATAGACCAGCTGGTGTGCAAAGCGTGGACATGGCTCCTCCTCCTGCAGAGCCTTAGTCGGGTTTTCTTTCACTGCCTGATCGTTCTTATATACACAAGACCTGAGAGGGACAACAAACAAGAGGGGGGCAGAGGCAGAGAGAGAGAGAGCAAGAGAGAGAGAGAGAGAGAGAGAGAGAGAGAGAGAGAGAGAGAGAGAAAGAAAGAAAACACATTCACATAATGCTGCAAGTGTCTCTGTCTTATTTCACTGGACACTGAGTCCCAGAACAGCAACTGAAATCAATGTACTGGAACAGGGAGGGCTGCAGCCTGACAGCCTGTTCTTTCACAATCACTGATCCAAACATCAAGGAGGAAACATGCACACTCACACACGAAAACACACAAGCAAGGAGAACACGCTGTTCACTGGCACAGGGATCACGAGCGCTGACTAAGGAGGTCAGGAAATGCTCTGTGGTTGCGATTATATGAAAATGTTGTCAATAGACAAAGACGTAGGTGTGTGTGTTTTCTTGTAGTGAAATTCTTGATTCGAAAGAATTGGCATGTGCGAGTATTTCCTGTATAGTATTAAATAACACGAAAACTCAAATATGGTTTTATGCTTTTGAAAATGATTGATAGTGACGTAACGTGTATGTGGGCAATATTTATTGGACTCAAAAATCTCTGGTCTGATCCTTTAATTTTTGACAAACAGTCCCTACCAGTTGTTGCGGGCGATGTCGTAGATCCAGAAGGAGTTGCGGACGTTCTCCTCACGTTTGTCCTTGTCCTTGCTGAGGCCGGACAGCACGTGGATCTCGTTGAGCTCGGGGTCGATGGTGGCTCTCTGCGTGAAGCCCGTCATCGGCACTACAGAAGCAGAAACTACCGTTATAAATCAAACAGCGCAGCGAGCGGGGAGGTCAGCTCTGAGATGATATCATTTCCCGCACTCCGGAGCATCTGATGGGAACGCTAAGCAGAAATGACGACATTTAGAAGCTTTCCACAGAGCAGGAGAGAAAGAAAAACAGAGCGGACGCAGGTAGGAGTTCAAAAAGCTCCATTAATAAAGGAACATCTTTCACCCCAAAAATGACCGCAGAACAACACTATTAGAGGCTATCAAAGCAACTGCTTGATAACATAGCAACACGCCACCATGGCAACAAGGCCCGGCAGAGACACGGGTGCCTAGCATGCAAATTCAGGGTGACTGTGAAATGCCAACACACACACACACACACACACAGTTGTTCTACTGCAATTACACTATGACTGGGTTGTGAATACTGCAGGTTCAAGTCCGGTTTCAGCAAAACACACATACTGTCCACATACATAATGCATACTGCAATTATGAAGCTCCATCCAGGTTTTATTATTGGCCTACATGTTGTTTGTTTGTTGAAGTCAAAATTATTGACAGATCTGCTTTTGTTTAATGTTAGATGTGTTTGACACTATTTAAAGCACAGGCCAGATACCAGGGCAGAGCACACACTTCTTTATAACAGACACCTGATCTAATGTGGCTCAGCAAAGCTACATCACGTTTTCAGCATTCAAACTGAGGCGATATTGCAGTTTCAGATTTTGCTGTGTGAATTGTGAATACAGCGAAAGAAGCAAAAACAAGCAGGAAATTTATGATAAGCTGCAGACATGTGGGTACTAAACTGACTCAGTCAGCAATGGAGCTGATCTCTGCTGACGCTAATTTGAACTGGAAGAATACGAGCAAACACGCACACACCTGCCCACAGATGTCAAATGGGTAGCAGGCTACAGTAGCATAAAAATCACATTACGGCTGTAATCAGATATTTCTATGATTTAATTATCAACTTGCAGATGTTGTAGCATTTATGCAGAAATCCTCTCCGTTTGCTGTTTGAGGTGTGAAACTTCAGCTGGTCTGCTAATAATGCTAACTGAAGCTTTGGAAAAATTCAATAGCTGCAGAAATTCAGACAGTCAGAGTGCTTCTGCACAGGCTGCAGCGTTTATGAAATCGATATAAGCAGATGAAAATGAACAGAACAGAGATGATGTTGCTGCAGTGCTAAGCCTAGGCTGAACCGTGGTGCAAACATGTAAGAAGGATTATGTGAGGCAGAGAGAGAGAGAGAGAGAGAGAGAGAGAGAGAGATGTTTTGGCTTTTCTGTCTCCTTCCTGCCAGAATACGTTCTGTTCTTTCTTATTCTGTTTGACTCTCACTCGCCTGTTTGAATTTTCCTTCCTGATAGTCTGTTTGTCCAACTTTTTTGTTTCGTTCTTGTCCCATTCCCTCCCCTTCCCGACTCAGGCAGGATGAGACAGAGGTGAGAGGTTGCCAGACAGAGGTCTATTTATATTGTCTTTGAGGTGGATCTGAGTGCATGGCAGACATCTAAGTCAATCTGTCTATTGGGGCAGGAAGTGTCTGCCTGCTGCCAGAGCTTTTTAGCTGGGCACTGCACCCAATCTGTCACATCTCCCCTAATAGAGGCACACGCCATCACCTTCTGAGGACATCCACAACGGCCAAACCCAAATATAGAATAGAATAGAATAGAATAGCTTTATTGTCATTATACGTAACATATAATGAAATTAAAGTGCCCTTTAAACTCTGATTGCAGCAGGAGATGCCTGCCATGGTTGGAAGCTGTTCATTTTGTAATCACAGGTTTGATTTTTTTAAATTACCCATGAGGTTATGCAGCAACTAAACGGCAATTGTCACACTTCCTGTAACTGCAGCAGTCAGATGATGTGATTTAAACAGTGTATGATCTATGTCAGCAGTGCCACATGCATGTCAGCATCAAAAACAAAATGACCTTCGTCAAGCAATGATTTAATTAATTAATTAATTAATTTAGTAAGCTACTGTAATAAAATATCTACAGAATGAGTGAGAGGGGAATTTTTCAGAATCGGTTTGGCCTGGACTGACATTAAAGGGGAAGTCTGCCAACTTTTCACAGTAAATTCTGCTTACTGGTCCAAAGGAGCCATACTCAGCATGTGAAAACTGCTGTGTAAGAAAATTACCCGGGTCACGTATGTCAGTTATTTCTGACTCAAAGTTTGAGTTGATGCTTAAGATTACAAGATCTATGAAAAAGAAAGTCCTTACCAACTGTTTAGTGGGAAGGCAGATCCAACAACAATAGCTGCTTTGCTTACAGTATCTTAATGCAAATAATTAGCTTCTCTGAACACATCAAAACCGTACTGACACCATTCTGAGGAGACTGTCTCCAATTAAAAACAAACTCTGGAGCAGTTTGTTTGTGGTCTAAACATGATCCGCATTACTTCAAACCAACTACAGAGTGATCTATTGATCTGTTGATTGATCTACAACCAGAGAGGGCTAGCTGTGTGAGGCTAACATTATGTAAACTACACCTTTGCTGAGCAAATCAAATGGATGCTGTGACGAGGAGGTAACATATCAAACTTTCCTAACATGTCTTCAGATTAGCATGTTGAAGATTAGCATGTTGTTGTATGTACTCAATATGCTCTCCATTCTCCTGTTCAACCATCTGAAGGCAGCACATCTTCTTCACATAATGTGAAGCATGATACAGCAACAAGTGGCTTTTGGTTTGAATTAACAGCATGTGCAAAGGATAAACATCTTACCCATGCCCGAGTCCTTCTTGGTGCCATCTGATATTATCTCCACATGATCTCCGTCAACGTCATAGCTGAAGAAATCATTGAGGTACGTCTTAGACCTCTGACCCCCAAACACATAGAGACAGCGGTTTCTCTGCAGAGAGCAGACAAGAGTGAGGTAAATAAAGGAAAAAAAAGAGGCATCAGGAAGGATTATTTTCATGCTGTCTCAAAGAAGTTGGCAATAATCCCTCATCTCTATTTAAGTGAGTGAGTGAACTCACAGTGTGGAAAAGCATGCAGTGTCCAATGCGAGACTGGACGTCCTCTGGCCCGGCGTTACACGAGTCTTCCCGCAGGAGGCTCCAGGTTCCAGCCTGGCAGTGGTAAGCGTAAAGGCCGCTGAACTGAGGCTCTGACGTCCGGCTGTCCTCCACGCTGCCATTACACGTCAGGATCCGACCGCCAAACGTGTAGATCATGTGCTTCTCTGAGTCCATGCACATCTGCAGGAAAAGAGGAAGAGAGGTAAGGAGAGGAGGTGACTGCAGGAGCAAACAGTCTTACCAACAATGGCCTGCATCTCCAATCCGGCTGGAACCTGTTTGAATGTAAATAGTGAATGAGAGGGAACACTGATAAAGTTGGAAAGGTACAAACAGAAAAATGATTCCAACTACCTGGTGGTCAAACACCAACTTTGGCCCTGCGTCAGCTGATGTGTCCTCACTGAGTATCGTCCAGGTGTTGGCGTCGATGTCGTAGCGATAGAAGTCGCTCTTCAGAGACTTGCTGTTGCGGACGCTAGAGTCGAGATAACGGCCCAGCGTGTAAATCTGACGCCGCTGGGAGTCGATGCACATCTTATGACATGAGCGAGCGCTCGGACCACTCTGAGAGATGCACAGCAAGAGAGACGTGGAATAAAAGATGCAAAAAGAAGTATTTCCTAAATTTTTCTTCAAATTATCAAGAATTTGAAGCACTGATGAAGATTATAAATCAAATGACAAAGTCCTGATTCACATGAGAAATTATTTCAAGCAAAACTTTTTCCATCTCTTTAGATTAAAAAAAAAACAAAAAAAAAAAACTATGCTTCAAGTCTGCTAAAAAGCAAATCATTTGCTGTTTAACATCTAATATACCATCTGTTTCTTTAATTGCCCAAAATATTGGATGAAAAATGAAAATCTGAAGATTTTAAGAAGCCATGTTTTGAGAGTGTTTCCTATACGGCATACTGTAGATCTAATAGGTACCAAAATGTATCTTTTCTATCCTTCTGTCCTTGGTCTTTTTGACCATTCTCACCTCTTTCTCTGTGTCTCTTGAGATGCAGGCCCACTGGTTCTCCTGAACGCTGTAAGCCCAGAAGTCTGCCAGGTCCTGTGTGCCATCCCAGCCCCCGAACAGGTACACGGTCTCTGCAAGCCAGCACACAAACACCCATCAATAAGTGCTCCTCCTCAAATTTCAGCTACGCAACATCAAATCTCTTGTCTTGAAGGAATCCTGGTGATTTTTCATTTTTTATCCCAATAAATGCAATCCGCATACACACAGCCAACCATTAAATTACAGCCAACCATTTTCCCCCCAAAAAATGCTACAGGAACAGTAAATATTAGAATTTTAATATTAGAACTTGTAGAGACTTGAAACGTGCTCAAGAAAGGAAATCTATCACAAAACAAACTTCATTCTTAGTTTTTGTCAAAGTTGCTTAATTTAACTGATCCAACATGGAGATACACAGAAGAAAATGTACGTCCCTTCCTACCTGTTGCCACTTCTAAACCTCTTTGCGACAGATTTATGTTGGGTCTCCTATTAGCTAGCTTACTACTCTCTGCTGTGAAAAAGTGACACTATTTTGGGTCAATTACAGGCCACTTTAACTCAAGCAGATGGGATTTGTAGGAAGTTGTGATTGTATCAGAGACTTGTGTAAGAGTAAATTTGTTCGGCCGTTACTAATCTAACTCAAGAGTTACAGGCTGGATAGTGAGTTCTAAAAGCCAGAAAGTGTTCAGTGAATCACTGGTACTGATCAGCAACATTTATTCTGTGCTGCTGGGGAGTAAAATTGCAGCCTAATATTCTTTTTTTCAGTTGGATTACAAATATTCCTGTGGGATACGAGCACCATCTAAGGCTGTGCCATTTCATATTGTTCATGATAATGCAGGTATAACTTTTTATGTGACAAAAATTTGTCATCACAATATTGAATATTGCACTGTTCTTGTTGATGAGTTAATGAATTCTCACATCATGCCCTCGAAAAAACAAAAAAAGCATTAAGGCTATATCGCCCATCCCTACCTTCTGGGTCAGGATGTGATGGGACAAGGAATTAAAGCATTGGGCCCCTGATTGCTTAACATAAGTAAATCAATTATATTATTTTCACAAATGAATGCCAGATCAATAGAGCTGAAGAGGTCAAATGCAGTTGCCTCCACATCCTTACTTAAGAAAAAAATCAAAAATGATGTCTTGATAGTCAATGTAGAAAGATAGTTGATATGGGATCAGGGGCAAAAATGAGAAGGTGGTATTGGCAACAACAAAGTCACAACATCAGGATGTGACAAGAAGAAATTAACTGGGTAATGGATCAAACGAGAAGAAAACTTTACTCGTATCACTTTCTGCTCACCATTACTGCTACCTAAAAGGGTGTGTGCGGCCTGACAGACAAACCGCAGGGATGCAAGACTTCCGCTCAGCTCTGACACAATTTGCAGACACTGCATCTCTCTCTTTCTTTCTCTCTCTCTCTCTCTCTCTCACGCACTCACTCACACACACACACACACACACACACACTGCAGACTTTGTTTTTCAGATGGCGAGCAGCAAAGTACACCACCAAAGACGTTGCCAATTCCAGAAAACAAAAAAACAACAATTAGTGCATGTGTTGTGTCAAAGCCAAAGCTGTGA
This sequence comes from Lucifuga dentata, assembly GCA_014773175.1. NCBI lineage: Eukaryota > Metazoa > Chordata > Actinopteri > Ophidiiformes > Bythitidae > Lucifuga > Lucifuga dentata. The sequence continues at coordinate 54,812 of VXCM01000829.1, forward strand.
TTAATGTGCTCTTAGGAAAAATGCCCTCAGGACAATTTCTGTTTTGGAACTGATGAAGAGGAGCGGGGAGATTTTAATGTGATTAAACTCTGATGCTGCTCTGCATTGTGTGTGTGTCCGTGTGTGTGTGTAGGAGGATATGAGTCATAACATCAGTTAAACAGCCAAGTCATAACACTGGCTGCGTGGGTCTCACCAGTTTGGACGTCAATGACCATTTGATGGCCCCCCCTCATCCCTGGCCTGTTGTCGTCACCGTCACCTGCAGAGACGAAAGGGAAGGAGGAGAGAAGGAGAGAGGGATGGGGTATGAATGTAGGAGAGCAGCAGATGATCCAGAGAAAAGCAGAGCACGAGAAGAAAGCGGCGAATGGGTGGAATGATGGGAGGAGCAGAGGGAGGGAGGGAAAAAGGCATCGCTTTAGGTACGGGGACACGTAGCATTCATGGCGTTTTGAAATGTTTGGCAGATCAGGAAGATTCCCCACTTGAATAGATGGTCTCACTGTTCATGTCGTCTCGGTTGGTTTCTTGGGCGCTTGTACCTTTGTTACATTTCGGGATGATTTGACTCCACCTGGGCTTGTACTCCTGCTGGCTGATATACTGGTTAAACAAACCGTCTAGCCAAGAGAAAAGAGGATCAAACGGTAAAAATTTGAATTACTGTAAGTAGAAACCAGGCACAAACCAAAATATTCACACAATTCTTAAGCTGGCATTCCCAAAATGCATAATAGCAGCATCTCAGGATTTCATTTTCAGCACAAGTATGATACCTCTAACAGCTTTGTCTATGAGCTCCTCGCAGGCATCGAAGTCTCCTCGCAGCACCAGCCGGTCATGCAGGTGGGTGAGCATAGGGTGCTCCAGCGCTATCCGAGTCTTCTTCTGCAGCGACTCGAAGGCCTCTGTGTAGTTATGCTGCCGGAAGTGCTTGAGGCAAAGTCGGATGGCTTCCTGTTCTCTGTACTGAAGGGACACCATGTAAAAAAAAACAAAAACAAAAAAAAACCACAGTGGGTTCTTATTTGATCGTCCCGCAATCCTCGTGTCATCCTGAAATCTGTCTGCACTGTCTTTAAACCACCATACCGGTGATTTTGAATGTTTGAGCCCAATAATAATGGAATAAATATGGGAATACTATTGGAATAAACTGAAATCAATGGCTGGATGGAAGGTAGGAAAAAATAAATTCTAAAATTTTATTGCTCCAGTAGTATGCCTTGGAAATATACCATGTTTATATATTGGGCTCAAACATGCAAAATCATTGGTCGACACATTTAAAGAGGTTCCAAAGCTCTGAATTCTGCTCTGAAAATCAAGGAGTTAGAATGCTTCATTGAGGAGACATGACAAGCAAACAAGCTAAGACATATGAAAAGTCATGTGTCTAGAAAAAGCCCCACAGTTGATGTCAAGAAAAACCTGAGCAATGCAGGTCAAATGAACTGCCGGGAGATCTTGCCCGGATTTTGTCAAGGCATGGGAAAATTTCTGCATCTTTGAAGGATTTGCTGAACGGTTTATTTTGATGACTGTTGCCTCCAGCACGCTAACGAAACAGTATATTTCCTGAGATGATTACTGGGCCTGGGACGATTTCCTTTAATACATACCCTGCTGTACCAGTTAAGGCAAGGCTGAACCACATCAGGATCTTCAATTCCATGCAGCTCAATGTACCAGATGCTGAAGTTAAAACTAGGACCCCATGACATCAGAGGCACTGAGACACAAAATGAGGAGAACAGAAAGAAAAGGCTAAATTATTCAACATGTTTCCAGCTTCCATTCATTTGTGATAAACAGAGACTTCGCCACATCAGCGCTCACCTATTTTGACAAATCTGCAGGGAAACATCTGCTCATCAATCTTGTGCTTTAAAGTGAACGTTTCCTTGTTGTAGTCATTCTTAAGGCCACTAGCAGAGGAGGAAGAAGAAAAGAATGGAGATGAAGAATGCAGCTGGTTTATAAAGTGCGTAACTGGGCTGAGTCGCCTTCATGAGCTGGACGAGTCTGGCTATTCTTCCTTCTCTGGCAGAAAACCAAATACTATTTTTGACTTTGGCAGCTGACCAATTATGATTTATCCTGTTCTGTAGCACATAACCTGTCTGCTAGTGAAGTACTGAAGCTGAAAGACAAACTGGATGAAGTGATTCACTAATTACCAGTATACAAACAGCAGCAGTTTCCATTATTAGGTATGACCCAATTTCCCAGACCAGTGCTGGTCCATGTCAAACTGCAGACATACATGGGACGTGTGCTAACAATTGGCTGATTGGACATAAAAGGAACATACTCTACCATTTTGGGTCTTAAAAAAATAGGTGGAGTAGCTTGTTTTGCTCCTGGGCATTCAGCAATACTGAAAATTATTGGTCAAATCATTTGTAATCCTGTGAAATCAAATGAACCCTTGTTCTTCTGGATAACCAAAAAATACAGTGTACAAAATAAAAGGAGGAATTTGTCTACTTTTAGTTCATGCTAGTCTCATGAGATTATGATGTGGGTTTGATTTAATCTGTAAACTTCATATTGACACCCGATGTCTTGTTTTGGCCCCATAAACTGCCTTCTAATGAACGTACCACATGACCACAGCTAAGCTGCTGGAGACTGCCTGCCATAAAGCGAGACATTTCCATTTCCATGTCATAAATCCTATCGTAAACTGCTTGATGCTGTTGAAAGGACGAGAGTTTAAGCTTTCAAGCATACAGTATATCGGCCACAGAGATATTTTAATAATATTCACATTGCCAGAGAACGACATTAATACACATACATTGGCACCCACAGCAGGAGGTACATTAGGAAACATGATAAACTTTTTTTTGGCATATGCATTGGGTGACCTGCATTCACTTGAATAAATGGGCTTCCATATTCATAATCCCATCGTAACCCCAGAAGTGGTAGATAAATGATTGCGTGAAAACCCATGTAACAGCATTACATCATTCAAAATGTTATTATCACAGAAAAAAAACAGCTGGAGATGAGTAAACGGTCACATCTCACCTGGACAGAAGCTCGGTCATGTTGTCTTCACTCATTCCACCAAACACTTTAAACTTCTTTAAGTTGCACACGTGAGTCTTCTCATACTTCCCAAAGGTGATGCTCTGAACAATCGCTGGCCTTTCCAGTTTCAAGATTAAAAACTGGAGTGAAAGAGAGGCAGAAAAAGGAGGAGAGGAGACATGAAAGACAGGAAAAGGGGGGAAAAAAAGGAGAGTTATGATGCCATTAGTGTGTGTGGAAACTGCTTGTGCTTATGGCATGACGGCCACTGAGAAAAGGTTTGCTCATTATCTAAACGACTACAGCAGGGTCAGTCTTCTCACTCAGGTAAGTGGCGTTACATGCAATTTATGAGCCGCATCCACATGTTACCACTGCTCTAACAGGACAGGACATTTCAGGACAAATCACCGGTGTCCATTAGGCAGGAGCGAGTGGAAAACCCAGGCTGGAAATTGATCAAACGTGCCACTCCAACGCTTTCACAAATCCCAGAGACCATGAAAACGAGCAGAGGTGCGTGTTATCAATCCATTTCTGAGTCTTCCTCAATATTAATCCATGACGGAACTTTAATAAGGGCAACTGCCTATGTGATTCACGAGTCCCTCCATGTGAATTTATCTTTAAGCTTTATAATCAATACAAGAAAAAAAGATTAATTCAGATCGACTGACTTTTTACTCTTATGTCAGGCACTGATCTGAGCTCCGGTTGATCATGAATCAACATATCTACAAGCGCTTACGATAACTCAAATGCTCTAGGACAAATATTTACCCATATTTAGCCTCATTTTTTAACTGCTTGACTGAGGAGATATAAATAATTTATAAGTTCCTTTTCTGTGGCAGTGACGCAGTATGTTATTGTTTAGTGTACATCACGTGTTCCAGCTCAATCTATAATATAAATCTGTGATATTCTGATACATGATGCTGTCTCCACCAAAACCAGCTGATATAATACATAGTTTGGTAAGTACAAATACAGGTGCAAAACAGATTAAACTTTTTACTGTGGTACACTGGCAGTGGAATGAGTAAATCTAACTTTTTAGCCATTGTCATCTTGAGATAAACTACATTTGTTAAAATGTGTCGCACTGCTTTTATTAATTGCCCAATAAAACAGTTTTTTTAAGTCATGTATTTAAAAAATATTACAAGTTTGCTGAAATATTTGGGCTGCAGAATACTGTAAAATAGTCACGCTTTGCTGATTTAGGTGACTATTGCAATATAATACGCACAAGTTTTCTAAAAAAAAAAAATCATTCAAATGTCAACATATCAACAGTTAAGACAAATGTTGAATAAAAACCTTGCTGGATATTTTCTATGTGAGTGCAAATAAACATTCGCAGAGATTTGGCTTAGCTCCAGGAGATCATACTTTAGCATCAATTCTGAGCAGCCAATCTGTTTAGCAGCTCCACAGGCAATACTATGCCACCATGCTGCTTTACTACGCATTGTGAGATTTCTTTCACTGGCACGCTCAAGTCGACTGGTGAGTGGTTAACCATTGTTTTGAAGCGCTTCGTTTCCTCTTACAGTACAAACTTTCAGTTTTAACCTCAAAAAAATCAAGCCGACTGCAGTAAGGTCAATGAGTTGCAGAGACAAATGAGAAACAGCTTTTTCAAAATCCACAGCAGGCAGACACTAAAACAGACCAGCGTATGGATCACAACAAAGTAAAAAAAAAAAAACCCTGCCAGGTTATTTAAAGCATGTTCAAGTCCTTTCCTCCTCTGCAAAGTTTCAAACTGATCTGACAAAAAGCAGCAAAAAATATTTGCAGATTTAGTGAAACTCAGAACACTCAGCTAAATCCAGAGAACTGTATCATGAACTGTGCAGCTTGTCAAATCAGGATACCATTATGAAAATCCCAGACACCACGATAAACCTCCTAGCTCTATGAACATAATTATTTACCCAACAACTGTTAAAAGAGAACAGAAGGAGGGCCTCATTATCTTTTCATTAATCTAAATTCTACTGCAATCATATTTGAAAATAATATATTACACCTGCTAACACATACATCCAAATGCAGAAAGGATGGTTGTTTTAAATTTCTCTAGAAAGTCATCTTCTCCTGGGACTGTATTCCCTGGTGGAGATATACATTTTGCATTGTGCAGCTCAGTGTTGGACTGGTTGAATAAGGTTACATTAACAAAAACAGACCAATTCAGTAGTATGTTTGGGGAAATAGTATCAGTAACCTAACATGTATGCAGGTTGTACATATTGGGTTGAAACAACCACCAGTATGATCCTTTACAAGTGCATACTTATGAGACAAGTTGTTTATTGAGAACAATTCCGAGAAGGTACTATGCTTCAGGGTTTAATTAACCACCGTTACTAAATGTTTCCCATGATAAGCTAACAAATTAACTTGAGACAATGTGGGTGGACAGCAGTGGACATACCTGTGGAGGGTAGTTGGTCTCTGATGACCACCTGGAAGACTGATCATTAGGTTTGTCCACCAAGATATTCCTACACAGAAGACAAAATTTATTTATCCTTGCGAGACGTTCAGGTGTCACAGCTGTAATAAAACTTACCGTACAATGCACAATTTTGCATCAAACATGGAAAAGAATCACAATTCAGGTGTATGAATACAAACTAGTTGTGTTTGTCTGTAACAGCCCAAGTGTAACAAAATCAGATAATGTGATTCCGGCTTGATCGTGTTACCAGAAGCAAAGAGTCTGTCAGGTAAGTGTTGTTAGCTTCCTAACATTAGAGCTAAATTGTATCTTGTGCTGAACCAGCAACAGGCTAATGTTCAGAAACTACTGGTGACTTCACGTATAAATTATAACATGTGTGAGTGTTTATTCATATGAGCAAGTCATCACGTTAGCTATTTCGTCTGATAAAATCAGTTTCAGGTAGCCGGTGAGCAAACTGTTTAGCTAATGTTGCTAAACAGACTCTTAGATTCGGTAACAGCAGCTACCCGACTTTAGCTTTTAGCTAAATCTAGAGGTGGGTAATACACGTTCGTTTCCTACACCGAAGTACCAGCTGATTTTACGGCAGTGTTTTGGCATCTCGTTAAGCAGATAATTTGCCAAATTCATTTGAAAATCAAATACTAATGTTGGGCGAAGCGGGGCTGATGAGCGAATCCTAAACCAACACTTCAGAAATGAAGACAGTATACAAAACCTACACTTGACTTTGGACTAAGGCGGGGCGACAACACGAAACAAATTCTACTTTATTAAACTAAATGACACATACAACCAACTACAAGTTCTTACCAATTGTGTAATGTTAATGTTTCAAATAGACAACCCTTTGTATTGTACTTTATTAGCGTGCATGCGTCAATAAAACAACAACAACAACAATGCCGGGCGACTGCGGTACACAAACCAAACGCCCATAAAACTTGATAAAGCTAAGCGGCACAGCTAACTGGATCGGATAGTAGGACAGCTAGGCCAGACGGGCCGGCTAGAGGACAACAGCCGTGCACCAGGGCGATAAAAAGCCACCTGAAACTACAAAAACTAATGCATACCCTGGGCCAACTAACGTGTACATTACTCACTCGGGTAAATATGTGGAGGAGTAAGAGCTCCATTTAAAAACGCTGAAAGTGAGCACTCTGCTCTCAGGAACGACGGCCATCTTGTTGCAGAAAATAACAAGCAGCGAGCAAAGAGCGAGCAGTGACGGCCCTTAAAGAGACAGTACAATAATATACTGTATAATACAATACTGTACAACAACAACAAGAATAATAATTTAATTCTCTAACAGCCACACAGTAAGGAATTAAAAGAATTAAATTATTATTATTATTATTATTATTATTATGCACAAGAAAATCGATTGTATAGATATTATGAAATTATGATGATATGAATATTATGCATTTTTATTCCATTATTTTTGGGTATATGCAACTGCTTTTTATACACTTTTGACCTTCCATTGTGTATTTTTATTTATTTATTTATTTAATCAGCTATCATCATCTGTTCTGTGCATTATTATGCTGCTGTGATATCTGAATTTCCTCAAGGAATTAATTAGCTGTCCTGTCCAATCCCACTCTATTCTGTCAACTCTTGTCTTGTCTTGTCATATCCTACCCGAACCTACTGAAACAACCATATTTCTCATCCCATCCTTCTCTATTCTATTCTATTCTATTCTATTCTATTCTATTCTATTCTATCCCATCCTGTCCTGTCCTTTCCTGTCCTGCCTTAATACTAAGGCATGTCCTATCCTATCAGATCCTGTCTTGAAGTCGGTGATGGTAACTGATGCGTATTGTTTGGCTGTAGAACACTGTCCTTGAAAAACAAGTAAGTGCCACCCGCCATCTTTTAAAACCACCTTTGGGTGATCTCAGCCTTTCACTACATGTCAAGTCATTATTGCTCAGAGGGTGAATGAATCATCTGGTGAGTAATGTGAACGTGGCACTATTCCAGTTAACTGAATCTAATTTTCACTTGCTGTAGTGCTAATGACTCTTCCAATGGAAAAGAAAACACTCACTATTGTTATGTGATAAAATGATGATCTGCAAGTGTGAGGACAAAAAAAATCTGATATTAATATTTTTATTATTTATTTTATTATTTATATTCTTTTTATTATTATTATCATTAATAAGTCATTACTAATGTATTAATACTTCTGTGCAAAAAAAAGTTTCATTTTTTACAAATTAACCCTGATAATGTTGGCCTATCAAGAGGAAACATGGATTTGAGGAACAAGGATGAAAATAAAATATAATAAAATAAATAACTAAATTGAATTAACTGTTTTATTTTACCTTATCAACAAAATGATTCAGTGATTATACAATTATACAATAATGGAAAAAAACGTTAATTTCCACCCTGTGCAAAATGTGTACAAGCAAATGTTTGTTTTATATTTTCTCAATAGGTTGCCTGCACAAAGGTGGCACTTTTTTTTTTTTTTTTTTNTTTTTTTTTTTTTTTTTTGCTGTTTCACATCTTCAGCCAGTCACCTCTGGCAGGGGAATGAAAGGAGCAGATAGCACAAAACGTAGCCAGGGAGGGGGGTCTTTTGTATATGAGAGCTGTAATCCCCTCTAATTCAAACCACTGGGGGTCTGCAAGCCTCAGAACCCCCGGATCTCTGGTATGTTCACACGGTGCAGACTTCCAGTGAAGTGAACCAAAACCCTTCATCACACTCCATCACACATCTTCTCTTAATTTTGGAAAATGTTCATGTTCACAATGATTTTTTTTTTTTTTTAAGCATAAAATTCTACCACTGGGGTGAGATATTTTCACTTCCCAATGCATTTTCTTGTTTCAGGAATTTTGTTAGAAATATATTTCTAACATCCTATCGTGGGTATGGTCCTTTAAGATTGAACAACACATGACTGACTTGTTCAGATGGAGATTTGCAGGACACCGTAAAGAAGAGAGTGAGTGGAAACAGAGACTGAGCAGTTTTAGACACATTCTGTAGCAATGCCAAGCACTCTGTCACCATTATAATACAGAACACTAAAGCCTTGGTTTATTAGGTTTATGTATTTCCATTAAATCCTGGTAAAACTGGTAGGTTATGATGAATCATGTGGAAGTGGGCCTCTCCCAGGCTTGATGATGTGAAGAGAATGATAATGGCATTTCTTCGAAGTGCACGTCCAGCACTTGGCAGACCCCAGCATCCACTTACTGCAAATGGAAGGGCACTGGTCAATTTGTAGGGATGTATGCACGGGCACTGGAAACACAAGTGAGAATGGATTTACATTTGACTTACACTGGCAAATATGGCTGAGCCCTTAAAGGACCATACCAGTGATTGCATGTTTAAGTCCAATAAATGCTATGTAACATTACTGCCAACCATTTTCAGAAACATAAAAATGAATTTTAGTTTTCCCTTTATTTTGCTAAATCCCCTAATCTTTCAAAATTAAATGTTCAGGTCATACAACTAACTTAAAATTCAATGTTTTGATGGCTAACATGTATGTCCAAATATAAAAGGAATGGTTGTTTTAATTTCTTAGTAAAACCTGTCTTCTCCTGAGACTACATGACTTACTTTGTCTTCCCAGCTCAGTGTTGGACAGGTTAAATAAAATTTGACAAAAAATTTAATATATATGCTGTGATGTCTATTAAGCAAGTCTCTACAAATTGATTTTTATAGCATACTGAAATGAAATAAAACCATGGCAGTCTGGAGGAAAAACACTAATATTTAAACTTTAGTAGTATATTTTGGGAAATATGTAGTTGTCAGTAATATAACATGTATGCGGGATGTATATATTGAGCTCAAATATGCAAAATTATCCTTTAATGTAATGCAGAGGATAAACATACACATTTCAGTTGCATTTGATTCCAGTCAATTCATTTACATGCATATTGAAACTTTGATTCTAATCTGTTGTAAACATCATAATCAGTCTGAAATCAGCAGAAATCTGTGCTGTGTACTTAGAGTAACAGACCAAGATAATGTGATTGTAAGTCGGTTTACTTAAGCACGTAAATGCTCCATCAGCGTAAGCATTCAGAAACATGCATTTCCCCAGCTGGAGTGCTTCCTTTTGTAAATCAATTAAGCAATCGTGTACATTCAGCAAATGACAGAATGATAATGCAGTGTGATGAAGCCTGTCACAGACTGAGGGCTGGAGGAAGAGTCCGTCTGACTGTCTGACTATTTTTTTGTCTCTGTTATGAGATCAGCTGTGTTTCCCCAAAGTGTTAGTCACTGTTTGATGATATCACAGCGATGATGTCATTAGGGAACAAAAGGCCATCGTCATCCTCACTAAAATGATCTTTGTTAATTTTAAAAAAAGCCCACCTTCATCGACATTACCATTCATTAGACCATTATTTTTTATTATTATCCTCATTGTCACAATTCCTACCCAGGATCTTCATCATCATAATCACCACATAATAATCATTATATCTTCATCATTATTATATTATCATCATCACAACCCAGAAAACCATTATCTTGATCATCATAATCATCGCTTTATCATCATCATCATCCATCTTTGCCATCACGAGATCAACATCATTATAATCTTCATCATCATCCGTCCTCACACCACTAGAACCACCACCACCACCATCATCATCATCATCATCATCATCATCATCATCATNGTCCTCACACCACTAGAACCACCACCACCACCATCATCATCATCATCATCATCATCATCATCATCATCATCATCATCATTATCATCGTTATCTAAGAAAAGGCCTCCTGTTTGAGTTAACTGAAGGCGCAGCATCTCTCCTCCCTGGGTCGCGCACTGCCCTCTGCGAGCGCGCATGATGCGCATCACGTGGGAGGTCCCTTTAAGTTTCCATTGACAGAAGCCTGAGCGTGTCACATGGACATGATATAATGAAAAGGCAGGAACAGAAAGCCAGAGTGTGCTCTTGGCTGATGGAAAAGGGGCCAGAGTGTACGCAGTCATCTGCCGCCGGCCAGCAGCCCGGCCGGATAGAGATACCCGAGCCGAGCCGAGTCGGGCCGGGCCGATTTGGGAACACTGAGCTTTATCGGCGCGGGACCTCTCCATTCGCAGTTGCACCTGCCAGCTATGACACGCACTTTCAAAGAGGAGGAAAACGTCGCCTGTAAGTGCGTGTTTATTCCGTCTTCGCCTCGGAGCGGGAGAGAAGCGCGTTTGAGCATGAGTGAAGTTATTCTAATAGCGGGGCTGATGTGGGATCATCGCCTGTGTGTTGCCGCAGGTGCGCTTGTGTGTCGTACCTGATGGTGTGTTGCATTCCTCTGAGCTCTCGCATCTCTCCGCTTTTGGAAAGTGTGTTGGAGAGAAAACACTGTTCCTCTGCAGGGAAGGTTCTTGATTTGGTGCCAAGAAGAGTTTTTTTTTTTTTTTCNTTTTTTTTTTTTTTTCGCATTCTGTGTTCGCCAGTGTCCGCATTCCAGGTGGTGTTGCGCACATAGAAATTGAAGTTGAAGTAAACAAGTGGGAATAAAGGCCTCAGTCTGGAGCATTACAACAGTGTTTTGATCTTCGGGCTTAACTGGAAACATCCCACCTCTCTTTTACGAGCCTGACGTGAGGCTGCAACATCCAGATGCCAAGAACAAGTGAAGTTATTGATGATGTTTGACATTTAGATAAACGCCACAGGATCAGAATAATTCTAAATGAGACATGCGTTTATGTTAGTTTAATAGCCTACTACTAATATCGACTTTTTAAAAATTTTTGTTTTAGATCCAATTCCTAAGTGTTTTGGAAGTGATAAAACATTTACAAATACTGCGTGATAAACGTGAGTATAAGGCAGTTTTAGGCTGTTTGAATAATTTATTACGTAGTAAATCTATTGCAGACTAAAGATATCCAATTTTCCTGTTTAGAAATGTGCCTATTAAATGCTCCAATACATCAATATTCATCAGTGAGGAAAACAAGAAAACCACCTGCCTGCATGCAGGGAGCGCTGCTCCATCTATTTGGATACACACACACACACTGCACCTTAACATTTTGCTGATTCATTTAACCGGGCAGTCACATCTGTGCGTATTGATGACAGTTCAAAGAAGAGTAGATTTTGGCTGCAGATTCAGGCTCAAGCAGTTGGGGGTGGGAGTAGGGGTGAGGGTGGGGGTTGAGATTCGGAGCAAAAATTCACTGTGATACGCAGATTTCTCTTCCGGAGATGATTCCAAGGCAGCAGCAGAGGCTTCCAATAGGACTACTGGGCCAAATAGAAAAAAAAAAAAAAAAAAAAACCTGAAATCTGAAGGATCAACAGAGATGTATGGAGAAGAAACCCCCATAACTTTTACAACTTATAGTTTTGGGGCATGTTAAGGATAGAAATGACTGCTTTTAGTGTGCTATGTAAGAATCTAATTCATCTTTATTAGGTCTATTATTATTTCTGTTAGATCTTCCCATCTTTAGGCAGTCTGGCATTTAAGCACTTAGTCCTAGCTTATACCTGCCACTGCCTCCAGGTACTGTTCAGTCAATATTGATGCATTAGAGTACTAAAAGTGCTAAAATCTGATGAGCATAAGAGCAATTCAGGATGAATAAATTGATTTATTTATTATCTTCTAAAACTACTAGTTCAGTATTCAAGGATGAGGCTTTTTAAAGGACCATGTTAGTGATTTTGCATGTTAAAGCCCAATAAATACTACCAGCATACACGTTCCATTACTGACAACTAATTTCCAAAACATAAAACTGTATTTTAGTTTTCTTGTTGTTTTTGCCAAATCCCCTAATCTTTCAAAATCGAATGTTCAAGTGATTCACCAAACTTGTAATTCAAGATTGGGGGATTTGGCAAAATAACAGGAAAACTGAAGTACAGTTTTATATTTTGGAAATTGTCAGTAACATAACATGACTACAGATATGTATTGGGCTTAACCATGCAAAATCACTGGTATGGTCCTTTAAGCCATAGCAAACCTCTGAATGATCCTATTTTCAGGAACAAGGACATGATGAATAGGAACTAATTGTGTGTTTGAATGTTTCACGTTGCCACTTCTGTAGAATATTCTGGTCCTACGCTATCGACAAATTTGCACTTGTATTTCATCTCTTTTTCTAAATCAGACTTGCTCTATGTATTTGTTCTGAATTAACACATAAATTTTCATTTCCTGGGTAAACAGTCATTACGTGCAACATATTATGTATGAGCAAGTGGAACATTAGTGGTTTTAGCAGCTTTCCAGTATTTGCAATAGGATGACCATTTGCATTAGCATTATTTCCAGTGTTGTAGCTTTTACAATTTGTTGCTGGTTAAAAGAGAAGTTTCAGACCTGTGAGTTATTTCCGGGGTGAGGATTATTTGGCAAAGCTGCAGAGCTCCACCAATGAGCTCAAACGTAGCTAAGTGAATTGATTGAAATGGTTGGATTGTGTCACTGGGACCCAGTCGTGTCAACATGGTTTCTGTATTTTGATGTGTGTGTTCCTGTTTATCTTCGTCTGTCTTTGCGGGGTGCGCGTACAAGTGCATATGCTTGCTGAAGCAGTCATCACCATCTGCGTCACAGACTGTGTGACGTCTCTCATGTTTATGCTCTCTTTGTTTTAACAAATGGATCAGTTTCATTATCATTTAAACAAATGTGTTGTTTTCATCCGGCGTTTACTCTGGTGTTGCGCACAAAAAATTTACATTTACCAATTTCTCTTCTTCCACCAAGTTTATGCCAATATATCTCCCTGTCTCTCTCCATCCTTCTCACTAAATCTCTTCTCTGGGTCTCAGTCTTTTCTTCTCATAAGCACTGCAGCAGAAAAACTGTTGCTGTTGGTAGCTTCAGCATCAGAGATTAATCTGAAAAATGGGCCCATTACTTTTTTTTTCTCTCTCTCTCTCTAGTGTTGTTGCTGAATAACTGAAGTAAATGGTGTGTTTTTTTCCTGTGAATTATGTGTCTCTGCGTAAGCATAGCTCAAAAAGCCAGCTGTGAAAGTTATATTTCCTCTGGGTTAATGTGGTCATAATTAGCAGCTCCCATGTGACCCTCTCTCTCTCTCTCTCTCTCTCTCTCTCTCTGTGTGTGTGTGTGTGTGTGTGTGTGTGTGTGTGTGTGTGTGTGTGTGTGTGCCTCTACTATGTCAGAGTACGCCTGCGAGCATGGGTGTGCTTGTATTTACATGACAGCGACCAGGAAGGGAAGTGACGCAGGAAGCAGCGGAGGGGCGAGATCTTCAGACATTACACCGCTGCAGAGAGAGAGAGAGAGAGAGAGAGAGAGAGAGAGAGAGAGAGAGAGGCTGAGAAGGAAGAAGCAAAGGGACAGGAAAACCATAGGCAGATATAAAATGAGAGAAACTAATAAGCAGTCACTTTCTTTGTTTCTGCAGACTGCAGGATCATCGCTCCACCTCTGCCCCCACAGCAAACAAACATGCAATAAAAATGAGTCCGTGTCTGAGCACATCGGTCAAGCACACATTGGATTATGAAATGTGTTTACTCTCCGCTCACTATTAAAGTAGTGACACAGGCGTTTGTTTGTTCCAGTTTTGAGCCAAGCTCCCCCCCATTGCTGTTCACGGGGAACTCATCACCTCTGTGGAGCAGACTCAAACTTTCTTGGCTGATGTAAGACTTTAAGATCAGAACAGCTTTGGTAATAAACGCTCCTCAAATATTTCCTCTGCAAATGCTGGATTTCCTCGGGGATGGAAAGTGGACATGAGCTGGTGCTTCTCAAAGCAGCTCATGAAAGGCCCAAAGAGTCATTAAGTAGAGTGTATTATCCAGGGATGTAGTGGGGAAAAGACTGACACATTATAAGTCACAAAGTCCTGCAAGTTAAAGCAGATATAAGTGTAGCTTGGAAAGTGTAAAGTTTGTCCTGAAGGTGGCGCTTGATGAAAGACCACTAACTTATTAAAATCTAAATGGTTCATCCCCTCATGAGCATGAATGTGCCACAAATTATGCCTGTTGATATCGTGTACAAAGTTGCTTTGAGAGTTGGCGCTGGAATAAAGCTTGTGGAGTTTCCAGAATGAAAGAATTCATTCTCTAGGGGAGAATGAATGCGCTTAAAGGATCATAACAGTGGTTTTGCATGTTTGAGCCCAATAAATACTACCCACGGACATGTTAAGTTACTGCCGACTATTTTCCAAAACATAAAACTGTATTTTAATTTTCAAAATCAAATGTTCATAATTTATTTTACTGTTTAGCTCTGTGTTGGATCGATTAAATTAAGTAACTTTCAACAAAACATAATAATGACATTTTGGTTGCTGTGATTGATTGGCTATCTCAAGCATGTTTCAAATCTCTACAAATGGATTTTTATAATACACTGGAATGAACTGAAACCAGTGGCAGTATGGAAGGTTCGAAAAACAATTCTAAAATTGATTGGTTGGCAGTAATGCAAACTGTTTGCGGGTTGTATTTATTGGGCTCAAACATGTAAAATCACCAGTACGATCCCTTAATGAACTGCGCAGCAATCTGCTGATTTGGTTTGGATATTTAGAGGAAAGGTCAGGGGTCATCATAAATATTAGGATTCATGTTCTTGGGACTGTGAACAGCCAGCATAGTTTATGGAAATCTGGCAATAGGTTTTGTTTGATATAGTAAATATTCTGTATGGATAATCAGGATTGATTTGGGAGAAAAGTTCACTTTATAGAGATGTCAGACAGAACTTCTGTTACGAATCGTCTTCTGTGGATTATGAATATCTCATTGATATAACTTTCTCTGGACAAAGATTTTAAATACCACTGCATCACTGTTAGCCCCTTAATTAAAATGATTTTCCAGAGTCTATGTACTTCTGCATGCCTTCTTTGTGGCATTTTGATAAAACTGTGAATGGTTTTGGTCTGGTTGGAGGTGAGGAGCAGATTGCATTGTTAAACAGCCTGCAGGATGGAGGATGAGTTGGCAGGGAGAGTCTATCCTGGCACCGAGCTGATTGGCATACAACCGGCCCGGGGAGGATGTGAAATGGAACCTCAGCAGGGCACGGGTAATGGAGGAGAAAACTGCCCACATCTTTATAAAAGAGCAGAGGAAGGGAATGGAAGGGAACACTTGCATTTTAGAGAAATTTGAGGAAAATAAATGAACATTACAGTTTGTCTCCCTAACTGACTTTGTGCTTAATATTTGCCTCGAGCCACCAGGTATGGCTTCAGTAAAGTAAAGATGTAAAATGTTCAAACAGAAAGAGAGAGAGAGAGAGACAGAGAGAGAGAGAGAGAGAGAGAGAGAGAGAGAGAGAGAGAGAGAGAGAGATCTGACAGTGAATGGGATCATAGTGATCTGGGTCAGCCAGAAGGAATGACTTAGTTGTCAAGGTAGTTGTTGTCAGCGCACTTCCTGTTCAGACACACATAAAACACGCACACACACACGCACAGTCTTTGTGTTTGTTTGTTTCGCATCTATTGGTTCGTATCCAGAACAAGGCTTTTGCATTGCAGAGCATGACCAAGAGAACCCTGCCACCAGGAAGTTTTCAGAATGGAGACTGATGAGAAACAGTTGCAGGGAATGGTTGGCAGAGAGGAGTTTAGGATGATCATTGAACAGGAGGCAAGTTATGTTGAGGGGAAATATTTAGATGGAGAGTTATTAGCTGGAGTCAACACGGTTGGAGAGGAGTTAGCTGCAGAGTGGAGCTGATCTATCTGTCTGTCTGTCTGTCTGTCTGTCTGTCTGTCTGTCTATCTATCTATCTATCTGTCTGTCTGTCTGATTATCTATCTATCTATCTATCTATCTATCTATCTATCTATCTATCTATCTATCTGTCTGTCTGTCTAGACAAATATACTTATTAAAGGCAGTTAGAGGTAAGGAGAAAGCCCTCATCTATGGTCTTAAAGGAGCATACCGGCAATTTTGCATGATTGAGCCCAGTATACAACTCGCATACTTGTTAAGTTACTGACAACCATTTCCCAAAACATGCTACTGGAGTAGTAAAATTTGGATTTTTTTTTTCCTATCTTCCAGAATGCCATTGGTTTCAGTTCATTCTATTACACCATTAAAATCAATTTATATTAAAAAAAACAAAAAACAAAAAACAGGAAAACTACAGTTTTATGTTTTGGAAATTGATTATCAATAATGTAACATGTATGCAGAAGGTATTTATTGGGCTTATAAATGCAAAATTGCCAGCATGGTCCTTTAAGTTGTTGACCAAAAGAATTAGATATAAGTGGCTGAAATGAGTTTCCCTTAATGGATGTCTGGGCTTACTCTTAGGAATAGGGTAAGGAGGTTAAATATCCAGGAGGTGCTTGGATTAGAGCCCCTCCTCCTTTATGTTGAGATGGGTGAGGTAGTTCAGCATCTGGACATCTCCAACTTGGAGGACACCCCGAGAAGGACCAGAAATTAGAGACTGCATGGACGTTAGAGAGGCAGGACCTGAAGTCAGGATAGTTGGATAGTAGGTAGTTTGGAAAGGAGTTAGTTAAAAAGGAGATAGTTGGAGGGGAGGTGCAGAGTGCTACAGCTAGCTAAGTAGGCCAAAGGCACAGGGGAGTGTCACATGAACCAACACTGCTATGTTAGCCATTCTCCAGTGTCTAGTTCAGCCACAGATGGGAAGAGAGACACCCAGAGAGATAGAGCTCCAAGCGTGCGTCATGTATCCCATGCTGGTTGACGTCTATGCATGACACTCAAAACCACATTGCTGAAAAGGGGAAGTGCTCATTTCCACTGGCCTGCAGCCTGACCTTTTCCTTAACCACTGAAGGTCATCAAACCCGACCCGGCAGAAGGGAGTTTTTCCTCTTATGAAGTCCACAGGAAGTTAGCTCACATCCGGCTTGCAGTCACAAAACTCTGACCAGTTTCTCTTCATCTGTTTACCGCCTGGCATGCTCCGCCATCTCCATCTCCTCTCTTCCTTTGACATGCTCTCACACCCATCGCGCTGCAAGCCCACGAAAGTGAGATAGTTCCCCAAGACAACAGAAGGGATGGAGAGAGATGTAAAAAAAAAAGAAAAAAAGCAGAGAGGGTTAAAGAAACAGTTGCAAGGTCAGAGAGAGATGAATGAAGAAGGAGACAGAAAGCAAACAGACAGACAGACCAATCGATGCAACCTGTTCCAGGCCTCTACTACTAACACATTTACACATTTGCTTGGGGATTTATTTCCGTCTCTCTCTCTCTCTCTCTCTCTCTCTCTCNTCTCTCTCTCTCTCTCTCCCTCTCTCTCTCTGTTTGTACATCCGTTTCTCGGTGCTGGCTGGGAGAGTTTCTTTGGTCTGTCATCTGTCTTTGTCCGGCAGAGAGAGGAGGGGTGAGGCTCTCTCCACAGCACCAGTTTCCCCAGTAACTGGAATGAAATGGTCTGGCCTTACCAGTTCGCTCAGCAGGAGGAAGTACCCGGGTTACGTAGAAATAATAGATGATCTCAGGTTACTCTGAGATCATCTCTGAGATCAGGTTACTTGTTACAAAACAAGTACACCGAGGACTTTGGTTTCTCAGAAAAGCTCTTGATGTGGGCGGACAACGTAGTGTTTTTACACACGCTCACACACATACAAACACACGTATTCATCCTCATAAACCACATCCACTTTTACACGTTGACAAGCGACGCAACAGTTCCAGTACTCCTGGCTTGCTTTTACGTCAGAGAATGACTGGCCTAGATTGTTGAAAATGGACCTGGAACACTTGCCGTTTATAGCCTTCCCTCTGCCTCTCCCCCATGTAACAGCCAAGTACAACTTTTCCAAAAAAAATAAATAAAAGTTTTGGTGCCCTTTCCCAGATACGGAACAATAGAAAGGAGATGGGACTGTTTTTGCGGTCGCACTAGTAATTTTCCATCACGCTGTGTAATGTCTCAATGAATGACAAAGCTTTTTTGCAAAATATCTCCTCTAATTTATCTCTACAGACTCTCTTTCCCTCTATGACACACACGTACACACACACACACACACACACAATTCAAGAATCCTCATTATGATGAAAACAGTTTGAGACATAACACAATAATACACACTTGATATTGTTCCTGATAAACACACCCATAAATTGCCACACAAATATAGTAAGT
The DNA here is from genome assembly GCA_014773175.1 of Lucifuga dentata. Classification (NCBI taxonomy): domain Eukaryota; kingdom Metazoa; phylum Chordata; class Actinopteri; order Ophidiiformes; family Bythitidae; genus Lucifuga; species Lucifuga dentata. The sequence goes on from VXCM01000829.1 coordinate 73,492, forward strand.
GCATAACCACAGTCACAAAATGTTCCGTGTGTTTGTATCCAAAGGGGAGGTTGAAGTTATTAGCCTTGCTGTCTTAAAGGAGCATGCCAGTGATTTTGCATGTTTGAGCTCAATAACAACCTACACTCCTAACCATTTTCCTACTGGAGTGGTACATTTCAGATTTTTTTTTTCTTACCTTTCCATCGCTTTCAGTTCATTCCAGTATGATATTATAATCAACTTGTGGAGACTTGAAACATTCTTGAGATGAGTAATCCATCACAGCGAACCAAACGTTGTTCTTATTTTTTTGTCAAAGTTACTTAATTTAACTGGTCCAACATGGAAGAAACATGTCTCTGCCAGGGAATATAGTCCCAGGAGAAGTCGGATTGTACTGAGAAATTAAAAACGACCATGCCTTCTATATTCGGATATAGAATTAGCAGGTGAAACATTGAATTTTAAGTTGGGTATATCACCTGAACATTTGATTTTGAAAGATTAGGTGATTTGGCAAAATAACAGGAAAACTAAAATAGTTTTATATTATTTTTAATATTTTTGAAAATGATTGTCAGTAATGAAATGGTATATTTTCAACATGCAAAATAACTGGTATGGTCCTTTAAATAAATCAGAAGGAGCATGTATGTATGCATGAGTGTGTGTGTGTGTGTGTGTGTGTGTGTGTGTGTGTGTACACGTGAGTGTATTGCCTTTAGAGGCAGGAGGGGAGGGACTTACTTTATGATCAGAACATACAGTATCATCTTATTCATCTTTATACGTCCTCTCAGCCTTCATCTCTCGCTGTGACTCTGTCTCCTCACCCCTCCCTTCCCCCCTTGTTCCCACGGCAACACGTGGCTGTTGGTTACATAACCATCCTGCTCACAGTGTATGTACTGTGTGTGTGTGTGTGTGTGTGTGTGTGTGTGTGTGTGTGTGTGTGTGTGTGTGTATGTGTCCCTACTGTTGCCTCTGGGCTTGGGAAATCAAACACAAAACATGTGCCTTCCAGGTGCCTTTGGGCTCATGAGAGTGTACTATTGATAGAGTTAAAACTGATTGTATCTTGGGCACAAATACACACTGCTGCATCTGTGTGTGTGTGTGTGTGTGTGTGTTTGTGTGTGCATGTGGCCGTTCTATGCTTTCCAATTTGCATAACTGCAGTCCATTTAGTTTCCACTAGATGGGAACAGTGTGCAAGTACCAAAAATAAAACGTCACCCTGTTGCTTTCTGATTGTGTTTGTGCTCATTATTGCTTGCGTCAGTTCAGCAAAGTGTTAAATCAGTGATGGGTGATGGAGGTGGTATTTTTAGTCGGAGATGCTGCTGGTGTACAGACCACTCTTTTCTCTTGATTACGTTTTTACAGCTCCTCCTGCACAGGAGAGTGTGTGTGTGCCATTGCTCTCAATGCTCTCAATTGCTCTCAATGTATGATTAAATAGTGAGGTGGATGCATGCGGTTTGGCAGATGGAGTGAACACACACACACACATAAAAACACGCGTGGCATGCCCTCGGATCTCCTCTAATGGCATTAAGCAGGACTCGGCAGGGGAGGCCAAGCTGCTGTTCATTTCAATTAGAGCCATGTCAAGAAGCGATCCCACACAGCGCTCGGCCTAATTGAGCTCATTTCATATTTATGAGGTTGAAATGCAAGCAATACATAACCGTTCTGCTCTGCTGCTCCCAGAGGAGGCGTTTTCATTTAAGGCAGTTACAATATATGATTGTAATGGATGTTTAGGATGTGTGAGTGTGTGTATAATGCATGTCTGTGTTTGCTCATGATTAGGAAGGAAGGAAGAAGATGAGAGATTAGATTTTTTTTTTTTTTTTTTTTTTTTTTTGCTGTGTTTGTTAAGTGTTTACCCAGGAAAGGATGAGGGTTTATTTGAATAAGGGAGTGGGTGATGCTTGTGTGTGCATGTATGCATGTGTTTATGTTGGTTCAATTGAGGGCAGGTGCTTGTTCCCCTTCACCCACCACCTTTAATGCCAAGCTCAGATTATACCATTTTAGCCCCAATTTCACGATCACAGACAAAAACCTCAAGTTGGAGCCACTTCACTCCTTATGCGCATCATTAACGCTCATTAAACCCAGATATTTTTAAGCATGTGTGATTTCTCAGTGCAAGATATGAGATGCTCATTGAGTTTGAGCAGATCTACTATAAAGAGAAATGAGCAATATCCAGTGAAAGCGTGAGAGGGGGTGGAAGCGACAAACAACTCCTCCAAATTCTGACTTTCTGCCTCTTTGTCTTCTTCTTCCGGCATAAAATAGACCACACACACTAACTGAACAGCAAACAGCTTCTCCTTGTTTGGTTTCAACTTGTCAAAGTCCCATTTAACTTTTCCTGTGTGTTTGTGGGTGTTTTCAGTGTTCAGCTCTTGTAATTTTTGCACCTTGTCTGTAATATGTGCACCACAATTTTTTTTTGAGACAAGATTACCGGAAGGACTTTTCAATGGTTCAGTAATTTTGTGATTTTGGGGGGATTTTGAGTAGTCTGAGTTTGACATAAGCACGCCACCATGTCTGACTTTAGTAACTGAATTCATCTGAGTCCATTTATGCCTGTACAGCTGTAAATCTATCTATCTATCTATCTATCTATCTATCTATCTATCTATCTATATATCTATATCTATAGATATCTATAGATATATATAGATAGATATATATATCTATAGATATATAGATATCTATAGATATATATAGATAGATATATAGATATCTATATATATATAGATAGATATATATATAGATAGATAGATAGATATAGTTTTTGGCTCAAAACTATACCTCTCCCTTATTTTTCAGGTGTCATTTCTAAGAGTTTTGATCAGAAAGAATGGCCTGGATTGACTAAGAAAGGGTTTTATTGTATTGCTGATCTAAGAATTTTTCCTTACTGGTGAATTAATGCTTCATCTAAATGTGGGAAAAAAATTTTAGAAATGATGAACACATAATGGTCACTTTCTTCCTGGTGTGTCATTTCATGTGTACCAGAGAACGCGACAGAGAATAATTTATTTTTGTATCACTTCCTCATTGCAGAGAGCTGGAAGCGATGGTGACCTGTATGCTAAAATAACTTCCTGCCAGGACGATTTCATCTGAGTCATCATGACATTGCATCGCTGAGGGGTGGGGCGAGGGAGAGGGATGGGAACAGAAAACAATGACTAAAAACCTAGAAGTTATTTCTCAAAAGAGAAGCAAAACATTCATCTCAGACTTCCTGATCTCAGTCTTTGAATGAGCCTTCGGTCTTCATGGCAGCTTCTGATAGGCCAGGATGGAGAGGTTTTCTTAGCGACTCAGTCCAATTAGAGAGAGACACAGCACTGCCTGTTATGTTAAGTTTCCATAGCAATGACACGGAAGGTCAGGCGCCGGTAAAGCAAGCAAGAGCCTTTTTCTAATAAACTGAGTTTTATTGTCCCTTCTGTTGGTGTTTTACCATTTTGTTTTCTCCTGTGTGAAATGTAAACGTCTTAAAGTAATACAGAGAGAGAGAGAGAGAGAGAGAGAGAGAGAGAGATTCTTATAAGAACAAGAAGAAAAGCTGAAAAGATTTAAATAATAATATTGTTATAGACAATGTGTTCACTGTGATTGATTACATATCTCAAGTCTTTACAAATTGATTTTTAATAGTGTACTAGAATGAACTGAAACCAATAGTAGTCTGGAAGATAGAAAAAAAGAATCTAAAATTTACCGCTAAAGTAGTACAGAGTTGGGAAATGGTTGTCAGTAAATAATGTGTGTGTGTGTGTGTGTGTGTGTGTGTGTGTGTGTGTGTGTGTGGATTATATATATTGGGCTCAAACATGCACAATCGCCAATATCCTCCTTTAAAACTACAGTAATTTCCCCACCTTTAATTATTACCAGAGCCAAACTGAAAGCTCAAAAAGTTAAAGGACCATACCATCCATTCTGCATGTTTGAGCATAATATATTCAATTTTCATACATTACGTGGCTGACAATCATTTCCCAAAGGATAAAACCGTGTTTCAGTTTTCCTGATATTTTGCAAAATCTCTTCTTTCAAAATCAATCTTTCAATCAATCAATCAATCTTACAGTAATCTTTCAAGCGATACACCCACCTTAAAAATCAATGTTTCGCCTGCTAATAGTTACACAGCCTTATGAAGTNAGCGATACACCCACCTTAAAAATCAATGTTTCGCCTGCTAATAGTTACACAGCCTTATGAAGTCACGGCTGTTTAAATTTTTCGATAAAAACAGGTCCTCTTTTGGGACTATATTCCCCGGTGGAGACATCTGCGCTTTTTATTACACTTAAACGTTAAAATTATGTAACTTAAAAAAAAAACCTGAATACACATCTTGTTTGCAATGATGGATTACCTATCCCAAGAATGCTTCAAGTATCAACAAGGTGATTTTAATAGCGTACCAGAATGAACTGAAACCAATGACGGTGGAAGGGAGGAATTTTTTTTTTAACTCACCGTTCCAGTAGTATGCTTTGGGAAATGACTGTCAATAACCTTATGTGTATCAAAATTGAATATATGAGGCTCAAACATGCAAAATGGATGGTATGGTCCTTTAAATATGTATCGGTACATTGTGCAGGAAGCCTCTTGATGCATCACATGGCTGAGTGAAATGTCAGGAGCATCAAGGCAACAGTTTCTCAGTGTTTGCCAAAAGGCTTTGTGCATTGACGTACATGCGTGGGAGTCATTTTGAATGTGTATCCTAATCAGCTCCGAACCTCAGTTATTCCTTGACGACACATGAGGTCTTTATAAAAAACCAAATGACCTTCTTACTCAGCTTCAACCTTCTAACATAATGTAATCGTTGTTGACGCCTGCGCATGAGGGTTAAGGATATAGAGGCCTGTGTGAATGCTGCAGTCAGAGAATAGGTAACTTCATCTGACTTACCGTCTGCCTCCCAACTGATCCGCCCACGCTCCGCTCTCAGCCAAAGCTTCATCGTCCATCAAGCTCACTATTGTATTGTGTGTATCGTCAATAGGGCCTGTCAGATCGGCTCTGACCTCTCTGCAAAAGTACCTAGAATTTTCCTTTTATTTTCAGAATCAGGATGCACATAGCAACAGAAGTTTGTTAAAGGACTATGTCGGCGAGCGATTGTGCATGTTTGAGCCCAACAACCCACGTAAATATTACGTTACTGACAACCACGTTCCAAAACATAAAACCATATTTTAGTTTTACTGTTAGTTTTTCAAATCCCCTAATCATTCAAAATTAAGTTTTTAGGTGATACATCTGCCTTAAAATTCAATGCTTCGCCTTCTAATATTTTTGCAGAAGGTACGGTCATTTTAATTTTGGTGAAAGCTGTCTTCTCCTGGGACTACATTTCCTGGCGGAGACATACATCATCTTCCATGCAGCTCCATGTTGGATTGGTTAAATAAAGTTACCTTGGAAAAAAAAAACCCTAATTGACATCATGTTCGCTGCGTTTGATTACTTTTCTCAAGTGTGTTTCAAGTCTCTACCAGTTGATTTTATAGCATACTGGAATGAACTGAAACCAATGACAGTCTGGAAGGTAGGAAAAACAATTCTGAAATTTATCACTAAATTAGTTTATTTTGGGAAATGTGGGGTTGTATATATTGGGCTCAAACATGCATGATCACCAGTATGATCCTTTAATTTGACTGAATTTGAATGAATTCTAAAGGCTGTATTAGTGTGTTGATTGTCATGTGGCCAGGAAGTGTCTGCTCACCAAATTAAAAATGATAAACGCTCTAGGGAGTAGGAGTGTGTTTTTCATTGAATCTGCGCTCATGTAGGATGCCTTTCTTTTCCCATGTATCAGCTGTTGTTGTTTTTGTCATGTTCCCTCGACAGCCCATCCGTGCTTCGGCTCCTTCCTGGAAAGTCCAGTACTCATAGTGACGCCATCATGCTGGGCAGGGCCTTCCATGTAAAACTATAAAGGAAAAGATCTGCCAGAATTCCTAGGAAGCCCTGTTTATGTCATCACAATAACTGCATGGTTTGTGAGAGACAACCACAGAGGCCTAAGTACTTCCTGCAACAAAGTGAGCAGTTGAAACAGCTAATCTAGTGCTACATTTACACCACCAGGTAGAAAAAGTGACTCAGTTCTCAGTTTTTGCTCTCAGATATGCCCTATGAACATGGAATCAGATATATGTGGGCATGTCTCCTCACGTGTCTCCCCTGATGTGTGTCTTTCTTCTTCTGTGGGCATCTCTCCTCGCTCCTGTGACCTTGACTGTATTGATGTTGGCGGATCTTTAAAGGATATTTGTTCAGCCACTTTGAGCATATTTTGAGTGACAATATCTTGTCAACCTTACTCGATTTTTTTATTTTTATTTTTTGATCTTTTTATCAGATAAAAAACTGTTGCATTGATTTTTATTTTGTTGAGACTACACATTATTTTTGAGTATTTAAAACCTATGATTTGCTCTGTAAATTAAGGTTTACAATGAATTGCATATTGATTTGGCATGAAAATGTGACTCATTGCACTCACGATACTTGCACTCAGAACAACTCACTGAATTAGTGGTCAAACCCCCAGCAGAACAGACGTCTGGCTCTCTGCTGCAGAAATGGAAAAGTACCTGAGCGCCTCATCATCAGCATTCTCTTTTTCTCTCTGTTAATGAGTCATCAAATGGCCTTTAATGTGAATTCTCTTTTTAATGTGTAATTAATTCCCTTTTGAGTCATCAGACATTCTTCTTTCAGATAGCTTTTAGTTCTCACAGAGAGAATGAATATGAATATATTTTCTTTTCATGGCATTCTTCTCTCTAATTTCTCTTCTATCATTTTATGAGTTGTGCGTAATGGCAAGCTTCCACTTTTGCATATAGTAGCCTACAATACTTCTGTCCATCCTTTCAGAAATAATGGGGGTAATTCATTAAAAAACCATGCTAACTACAGAGCATCATGCTAAATAAGTGCTGCGGTAACTGAAGCTCATTCATAAAGCTTCCCGTACATTAAATTGTCCTGCTTCTAAGGTGTGTCTCACATAAAAGCCAAATAAAGATCTGGGTGTTAATGTCCTGCTGAATCCTTAACTAGCCGCTAACTTGCATTTATGAATGATGGAACATGGTTGCATGATGATATTTTCTCCTTACTGACACATTAAAGCTGACGCTGTGTTTTATTTGGACAGATGAGTAAAGAAAATGTGAAAATTTTACAGATAAGAGCAAATCTAAACCCTTTGGGGGGGCAGGTCAATTCATGAGAAAGTAACCTCAGACCATTTCCTGTCAGCTCCGCCTTTTCTCTGCATCGTCTGCATCTTCCCATCAGCATAAACGTAGAAAGCGGACCTCCCAGTCATAAAGTGATGGCGATGTGACCCCTGCTTTGATGCAGACTGTTAGTTCGGTTATGATGTGGCGTTCAAGTTTATGGTGTCGGTTGAGATGCTGCACACACACCCTCAGTGACCGTTGACACAACACGCTCGATCTCTCTTTCGCAATGGAAAACATGTAAATCCCTTCTTTTCCTGCCTTCTAATCCCTCCTGTGGCTTTTAAAAATCCTTTTCCACATTTTCTCTTTCACATGATTTCTTGACGACCACACTTTTCCATTTCTTCACATTGATCTTTTGCAGCTGAGTGGGGTGGGGCGGGAGGCACCTTGTTGTGTTGCGTAAATACAGTTTTAGCAGGGAGCTTATGATGAATCTTTCCATGTATTCCAAGCTTCTCAAGTACTCCAAAGGGGGCACGTACCCTCAGGTTGGGAAACACTAATGTAAAGTATTTGTGTCAAACATATGGGTGTCACCATCACCAAAAAAGCTCATCTTCCTTTCTATTGATCAGATTTTGTGACAGGTGGTGCAGGAGTTTAATGAAGAGTGCCTCTGGTTTGACCTCTGACCTCTTCTGCATCCTGTCTGTTTTGCTGCTTGTTTGTTGTCATCCTGGTTGCTCTTATGATGTCAGATTGCACCATCTTCCTACAGGAACAACACGTTAGCTAACATGAGTCAAACTCCGCCCTGCCTGATGCTTATTGGATCTCTGGGACTGCAAAAGCCAGCACGAACCAATCAGAATGATCAAATCAGCATAAGGTCATTTGAAGTGTGTTTTTGTAGGATGTGGTCAGACGCAGAAGTTATTCTGATAAGAATCTAAGACAGCGTGTGGGACTTTCCTCCGACTCCAGCTCAGATAGTGATGATGTGGTCGATTGATTTTTTTGTTTCACCCGCTAGATTTCATTTTTTTGGTGTTATTATTGATGGCGTTTGATGTGGCGTCAGACAGTGCAGGTAATTACATTTTCTCTGGCCCTATTCTCTCCACCTGTCTATCTTTTAATGTGCATGTGTGTTTGTGTCAAAGCAAGACACTCCCTGACCTCAGATCCAGCATCTTTCTCTGCCATGTTGTAATGATTCATGCAGTCTCATAGGTGAACTACATGCATACACACACACACACATGGTGAATGAGTGGGACTGTTATCTGTGAGTCATGCTCCTGTATTCATTGATGATAGCATGTGGCGGTGAGAGTGGTGTGATGTCAAAAGCAGAGGGAATTAAAAACAGGAAAATGAGTGAAAAGAAGGCGAACATCCCCAGACAGAGCCCTGCGTTCTCTGCTGCATGCTGGGTAAAAACGCCACCATGAGTACTCAGAGATCACAACGGCCGCTGGGTTGCTCTGCTGCTTATATGGACTGTTTTTCAGGCTGGTACTTAAAGATCAAAATGTCTCGACTGGTGATGGAGTGTGTCTTTCTACCCTTCTCAGGTTGGTGTGACTGGGAGAGAAGGCGGAGGGCTGTGGGGTCAAAGGGCACATATATCTTGGCGGATGTGTCCTTGTAGATCAGCAGAGGATGTGTATGAATTTCATGTTTGATGGTTGCAAATAAGCTGGTAGCCCTTCTACCTCTGCCTAATAACTATGCAGAGTTTAAACATTTAGTATTTAAATTGAATTTAATTATACTGCGGTGTTCTGATAATAGTTATTACAGCTGTTAAGATTATTGTTCATCAATGGACCTCATGCAGTTTCATGTTATTCTAACGAGCTGGAACACTGAGGACTTTTTCATTGAATATTGATGTTCTGCTTTGTGTTTTCCCTTGCAGGAGAAGTAACTAATTACACATAATTAGTTAAGTGTGTTTTAATTTCACTTTGGATTGTAGTTTATTGCAGTAGATCAGTGGTTCTCAAATGTTTTGAAGTACCACCTCTGATAACAATTGTAATGTATTGAAATTGAGAAGTTAAATTGAGAAAAAAAATTACAATCATAAAATGCAATACAAAAGACAATGCATGCAGATGGGACATGTTGGGCTATTTTCAACAAAGAAAGCTATTCTAAATGTAAAGGTCCATCTTATTTTTTGTCATGACAAAAAATAAGAGCGTTTGATTCGCTGTTATGGATTACCTATCTCATGCACCTTTCAAGTCTCTACAGGCTGATTTTAATAGCGTACTGGAATGAACTGAAACTAATGGTGGTCTGGAAGGTAGGAAAAACAAATTTAAAATGTACTGCTCCAATAGTATGCTTTAAATAACGGTTGGCAGTAATGTAACATGTTTGCTGGTTGTAATTCTTGAGCTCTAACATGCAAAAATCACCAGTGTGCTCCTTTAATTCTGACTGTCAGCGATAAAACAAAACTCATCTGTATCAGTCAGCTTGCCTTCTGAAACTGAAAAACCTGAAATGAAAGTGAGAACTCTATTTTTTTCTCCTTTCTCTGGTAGTTTAGAGTAATGTTCACCAGCAGGCAAACTGTGAGATGAGAACTCCTCTTTGCCTGATCCCTTTGCATTGCCTGATCTGGGTGAATGTGCGACTGTGAGGGAGAAGTGACAGCTGTACACACAGACGATATGATATATTCCTTTGATTTCATTAAGAAAACGGGAGTCAAGAGAAGAAGATGGTGAAAAGAGGGAAGGCAACGAAGACAGAAAGAGGAACTAAATGTTAAATAACCATGATAGCTACGTACGACGTTATAGTCAGTTGTCTGCATTTACACACTTAGTCAACAAAACCCCCTTCAAATGGGACTTTTATCGTTCTCATTCTGTCTTATCAGATAATCTTGAGATAATAAGACTGCTTTAAGGGAAAATCCCCACTTTAAATGCTGGTAAAAACAGCTCAGATCAGTGTGTGCATTTGGCCCATTGTGTGTTTTTTGTTGCTAGCTTTTTGTAGGCTTGAATATCAAATGATGCATTTTCTGGAAATTCCATTTGAAAAAGTCCAGGTCCAGTTCTGTTTTGAGCAGTAGACATTTATGAGCCGTGTTATTTTTAGAGTGTATACCATGGGGTTGTTGGTAGCCCTAATGTTACTAAGCTGCTAGAATTATTGACCTTGTTTTTCTAGAAAGAGATTAAGGGTTTTCCTATCCACTTCAACGCATCTGGCACACTTTTTTGGAGTGACCACCTAGTGGCTACTAAAGGAATTGCATCTTAACCTTATGCAACAGAATGCAAAGCAGTTTTGTTAGGGAAGCAACAACCAGCAACATCAGCGGAATTACATCAGCAAAAAAACAAAGTGGGAAGCAACATGGACGCCTCCATGAAAACACTTGTTTACTCTCAGACCTAAAAACTGTTTTAATATTTATCCTTTTCAAAACAGATTTAAAAAATGCCTCTAAATGTTCATTCATAAATAGAGAAATAACTGTTTACAGTGCGAGCAGCTGTGNTTAAAAAATGCCTCTAAATGTTCATTCATAAATAGAGAAATAACTGTTTACAGTGCGAGCAGCTGTGCAGACAGAAAATTAAAAAAAAAAGAAACTTGGGTATGTGTTGGGCTTAAACATGCAAAATTACCGGTATGGTCCTTTAACTTAAGCGTAAAAGGCAAAGGTTGTAGGACACTTGTGTGGGTGGGTGTGNACCGGTATGGTCCTTTAACTTAAGCGTAAAAGGCAAAGGTTGTAGGACACTTGTGTGGGTGGGTGTGTGTTTGTGTGAGATGTGTGTACAGGGCAGACAGAGACTCGGGCTAATGCCAAAAAAGACATTCTTTGGCAGCGTGCAGGGGCTGATATCAAACGTCACGCAGGAACACAATGTACGGTGTTCTGGATGCAGAAAACAGCACCCTGAGATTAAAACAATAACACACACACACACACACACTCAGCTGTTATGTTGCGTTTGCTGTCAGCTATGTCGTTTTTTCCCAGGAAATAGGATGCTCTGTATCACCCATGATTTTGGTTCCTGTCTGTCTAACCAAATGAGTAAATGTCCCATAGGCCTCAGGTACAACCTCACCTGTGTGTTGCTTTGCAGCCAAGCCTGTGTGTGCCCCATTAACCCTGCTTTTTCACCGTCTGTCAGTCACACTCAGCAGGTTCGGTCCGCTCCAGGTGGGAAACCAGCATCCTGCGGGGGGCAGAACAGGGTGACTCAGCTGCCAGCACCCCACTGAGCACTTTAACCTGATTAGACATTCAAGCTAAAACATGAATCCAGGCTTTAAAAGTGAATAGTTTAATGTCTCATTCATGTTCTCAGGGGCTTAAAGTGATTTAATTTATCCTGTGACGCTCAAATGGTTTTGAATCTAATGTCTGTGAGCCTTATTCAGAGTTGAGACAAGCGTATTTAAAGGCCACAGAGATTTTCCGAACGCCGACATGGGAAGGTGGTGCTGACAGCCATGTTTCTTTCACAGCGTTGCTTTAACTCTCAGTGGTCAGAGGAAGAAGCCTGTATTAGTAGAGCGGCGATGAAAAAGTGATGCCTTTTGGGTTAAATATGCAGAAGAAAATACAGGTTAATCTCTCTGTTTCCAGGAGGCTGTGTTTCTGCAGCTCCTCTGAGAACGAGTTTGGTGCTCCTCGTGGACCCAGTGCTGCATATTTTCTATCTCTCCCTGCTGATCAAGTCTAGCTATTCGAGCTAAGTTTGGGTCGAACAGGCAGAGATGGAAAATTTACAATCCCAGGTTACCTGGATAAGGACTGGGAAGCACAGGTGTAGTAGAACTTAATCCATGTGGCAGGGTGTCAATGTGTGTGATGATATTAATTATTACAGGTGGTGTGATTGACAAACACACACACAGGCAAACACAGTTATGAGAAGCACAGCAGCTGTCAGCAATGTGGCATGTGTGTGTGTGAGAGAGAGAGAGAGAGAGAGAGATTCTGGGACGTTTGAATATCCTGTTGAAACTCCTGCAGGTGTTATTGGCCCAAATTCAACCAATCAGCTCTCGTTGGCAACTTAATAACCTCATACACTTTTTTGCCTTTTTTCTTTTTTTTTTTACATAGTAACTTGAATTTGAATCTAACATACATCTGTCTGCATATTAATCTCATCTTACATCCATCTTAAATTTTTACGCTGGAGACCAAACGCAACAAAACAACAAGCTTCAAAGCCATTATCAGCAATGTGAGCAGCCAGCAGCACGGAGGTCAAAGGTCAGGGCCAATGCAGTCCGATCAAATTCCTGCAACCTGAGATGGATCTTATAAGAGAGACAGAGATGCGTTCAGGGGAAGAGAAATAGAAAAAAGATTAAAGGAGAGTCAGATGAATTATATTTTTATGTTTATATGTGTCAAATGCATAATATATGCCTTTATTTCTTGCATCAAGGATGTTTGAATGTTTATATTGAAGGAGGAGTTCTCTTTTATTTTTTTATGGTCACCGATAACAAAAGGTAAATATTACATTTCCCAGGAACTTCTTATATAACCACATAACGCTCTCTCTCTCTCTCTGTCTCCAGGTTCTACTGCACGATAAAGAACAAATCATGCTCAAATTATAAAGTGGAATCAGAATGACGCACTACAGGTCAAAAGGTCAGAATCCTACTTTCTTTCTGTGTGTGTGTGTGTGTGTGTGTGTGATGAAGTGATGGAGAGGAAATTCTTTGTGATTGTCAGTCATTATCCTGTGAATGATGGAAATCACGATTAGAAAAATGAAATATATCCGCGTTTAAGATGAAATGCCGTGTGTGTGTGTGTGTGTGTTTGTGCACTCTGCGGTTTATACCTCTTTGCGCTTCACCATGCTGCACTAAATTGTTTACCTGACCGTGGAACAAGAAGAAGAATGTGTGTGTGGGCGAATAGCATGATCCTACCTGTTGTGAAAGACGCTCTGTGTGTGTGTGTGTATTCCTGTGTTCACACACACACACACCATGCCACTCCTTGTTTTTGTGAACTTTGCCTCTTAGCCACATTGCATGGCCTTTAGAGCTTCAGCTGGGTGTGTAGAGCTGTTTGTTTTTTCCTACAGTCACCTGAACGTGACGTATCTTGGCAGGCAAACTGTACCAGAGGTGGATGGAAGGATTAACAAATGGAGAGATAAATGGAGTGAGATGAGTGAATGGAGGAAGTGGAGAAAATGAAGCCTACTTTCCGTTACTTGAGATCCAGGTCCTTTTTTATTAATTAGGTGCACAGATTTGCACAGATAAAGGCACAGGAAGTGGTAAGAAAAGGGCACGGTGTTTCAAAGTTAAAGGTTTTTCAAGGTTGTCCCATTCGTCAAGTTACTCATTAGGTGATGGAAATGCTGGAATTATCCGTGTGTTCCAGTAGATCTTTCACCCTGAGGTTTCGAGTTAGCACATTAGCATATCCTGTTGAGTGATAGGTGACAGCTAACCTGGCTAGCAAAATATTTGTAGTATTACCATATACTAGTGCAGCGCCCGTTAAAAACGTGCCTGTTTGGAACGGGCCGGACTTTATGGTGTGTGCTGCTTTCCCTTCATACAAATCTACAACTTCATAACCTTTTATAATTCCACCTTCAGGCTTCAACAACAAACTATTGATGTGTAACTGTAGATAACATCATGTTAGCGTAGCTTCGTTTGGTGGCTAACAACAGTAGCAGCATGGCTATCATATGCTGCATTCGACAGACCTCGGAACTCAGATTTTTCCAACTTCTTACTTGGAAAAATGCGTTGGANTGCTGCATTCGACAGACCTCGGAACTCAGATTTTTCCAACTTCTTACTTGGAAAAATGCGTTGGAACGGCATTTGAAGTCGGAGCTCCAGCTGGGAAACTCAGACCCGAATTATGTATCCCGACTTTACGAGTATGACGTCACTCAACATAGCAGCATGGCAGAAGCGAGCTCTGTGAATGGAAATGATCAGCTAACAGGAGAATGAAGTATTTTTTCTTGCATGAAATTGAAAGAAAAGGTCAGAATATATCGCCAAGTTAACTATCTATTGTGTATAATACCTGTTTGCCATTGAGACGTAAGTGTAAATAATTTCATAATATTACTTCTCTGCACAAAGTTTAATACCCACTGTGATTAATATCATTGTAAAACAACACAACCAAACAGTCCTGTAATCTAATACCTTAGTTAGCATTTATTACTAAGTTTAATTAATTTTACAGTATTTATTGGTGTTCAGCTATGCTTTTTTGATTACAATTGGCTGGAACGGTTTGAGGTAGTTGACTTCCGAGGTCTGCCGAACGCAGCAATAGGTTAGCAACACTAGCTATCTTAGTTTGCTAACAATAGCATTATCTCCTGGTAGCATAGTTAGCTGTTGTTAGTGGGGTCGGGTCAAGATCATGGTACTGGACCGGAGCGTATGCTGTCACACCTAGAGCGTATCCTGCCATGCGGACTACTTTCTACCAGCAAAATTCAATTTGACAACCACGCATCCAAACAACTTTAAGCGCGACGCTGCACATCCTTGGATCCTGAACAAAGAACCTGATAAATTTTAGATATTGGTGCCACAGAGAGACAGAGATTACTGTCTTTATAGTTAGATCAACATAACTCAGGATAGGTTTGATTTAGGAGCCATTATAGGAGAGCGAGAATGTCTTGATCTGCTGCGGCTTCATCCCACTGGACCCATTTACATCTTGCATTAAAATCTGTATCCAGACAAGGAAAAATCAATCAAAACCAGTAATTATTATTATTATTATTATTTTAGCATATGCTAAGCAGTTAGCATAAAGCACCACATGGGTGGGTGTGGGGACACATGGATGTGATTAATCCCAGAATCTCCGAGGATGGAAGGTTTTGTATATTATTCTTAGCCACTCTGTTAGAATAAAACCATGTGCTGCTGTCACATGACAATGAGACAGAAGTAGGAAGTGAAATTTGGTGCATGGCGTGCCAGGGATTGTGGGTAAAAAAAAACAAAAAAAAAAAACTTACCATAACGGTATCAAGTGACAGATGAGATGAGGATCAGCAGGAGTAAGAACTAGGTGAAAGTTTATGATGAGCAGAGATGACAGAACACACACACACACACACACACACACACACACACACACACACACATTCCAGTCACCATATTCATGATTGTGTGTGTGTGTGTGTGTGTGTGTATGTGCACGTACCCACAAGCGCCTCATGGTTTCCCGCCATAGAAATTAAAGGAATTCCTAATGTGTAACTCACTTCCTATTGGGCCGCAACACCTGTCAAACACACACCAGCTTACTCACACATGCATACACACACACACACAGAGCATCTGCTGTATGTGTGTGAAGCCACAGGCATGTGTTTTATGTTCTGTGTGTGTTTTCATGTTGTGTATCCTCTGTGGTTTTCAGGCTGAAGCAGAGGAGTTTATGTAACAAGTAGTTTGGACAGAATAGTCTCTCTGTCTCTGTTTCTCTCTCTCTAAAACACACACACACACACACACACTCACACACACACAGAGCAAAGATTTGCATCGGAGAGAGAAGGAGAGCGAGAGAGAGAGAGAGAGAGGGGAAGAGAGAGTGAGAGAGAGAGAGAGATGTGCTTTCGNAGAGAGAAGGAGAGCGAGAGAGAGAGAGAGAGGGGAAGAGAGAGTGAGAGAGAGAGAGAGATGTGCTTTCGGTTTGTTTCTTGCCTGTTGAGTCAGAGATGGTACGCGAGTGTATGACTATGAGTGTTACATACACACACACGCGCGTGGCTAAGAAGTGGTGTAACAGACTGAGCTATTCTGTCTGGAAGAGAAGAGGAGAGACTGAAAAGCCTTTGATTTGGACTTCAGCTTTCTTCTTCTCCATCTCTCTGGCTCTCCATCACAGCAGACTGTACACACAGTAGGAAACATCTTGAATATGTTGGTGTGTGTGTGTGTGTGTGTGTGTGTGTGTGCTCAGCGCGCATGTGTTTTGTCAATATTTTGCAGTTTTGTATCTGTTTGTATAACTTGTTTCCTTTCGTTATGTTATAGTAAGGACTCTCTCTTCCTCCCTTACACACACACACACACACACACACACACACACACACACGCCTCTACTTTTCTGTCACATTCTCACTGATACTTTACTTTCAACTTAATGTCTTTTCTCTCTCTCGCATGCACGCACGCACGCACACACACACACACACAGAGGTTAGTTTTCTGTCACACACTCACTCATGGTTTAATTTCAACTCCATCTCTCTCTCTCTCTCTCTCTCTCTCTCTCTCTCTCTCTCTCTCCACTTAAACAGCTTACCTGTGTTCTCACACATGCTTACATGCTTAAGCGCAGACACGTGTGTAACCACACCCACACGCCTGACTCAGCACTTTGGTCCTGGGAGGGATGGGTGTGGCACCGCTGTACCTTGCCCTACACAGAAACAATATCATATTCATAAAACTTTATCTCCACACACACACACACACACACACAGGTCTGGGGTTTGACCTTTGCAGCATAATTTTACATCTTTATCAAGTAGGCTGGCACAGGTAGGGCTTGCATTGTGTTTGATTGTTATTCTCCATTCATTATGACTCACCTCTGTGTGTGTGTGTGTGTGTGTGTGTGTATATGCATGTGTGTGAAGCCTCATTCTGTCAGTAGGTGACTCTGTGGGGGGTAAACTAGGGTTCGGCCTTATTAGATAAACCTGCTCATCACTCAGGTCACATACCTGCACACACACACACACACACACACACACACACGCACACGCACAAAGATCTGGCCCNCACACACACACACACACACACACACACACACACACACACACACACACACACGCACACGCACAAAGATCTGGCCCAGCTGTGAGCTATGGATCATGCTCTCTAATTGGAGACACGACTCCTGTTCTCCTGCAGCTGTATTTATGTTCATTGCCATGACCCACATACTGTTTGTTGTACAGTAGTTAGCCGTTTGAGACAGATCACGGCCAAAAATACAGTAAAACTAATATTTTTTTTCCTGATACTCAAAAAGCAGCTTCTTTTTGTGTTTTTTGTAGGATTTGGTATGGCGATATTGGTTGTATCTCAAGGTAACCTCCTTTTCCAACTATGACAAAGTTACTGATGATAATCCTCAGACCTCAGTGTTTTTGAGTGAACTGTTCCTTTAAAGTAACAAGATGGCACACTGAGCATACCTCTGCCAAGGCCAACAAAAGCCCCAATAAAATAAATGAGCTGCCATGCTAATTTCATTGAATTCGGCCTATTAGCATTGATTTTATAAGCTAAAAACTTCTTCTTGGATCAGAACATTATCTGGGTCATCTCTAAAATTTCATTACTCCTCATTCCTTCCTCACCACGTTGTCTGTCTGTCCCCCAAATTTCATCCAGATCCATCACTTTTCAAGATATCCTGCTAAAAAACAACCACATAACCTCCTTGATGCAGGCAATAATCCAACACATTCTTATCTAAATCAAAACTATATTGTGTGTAAGGAAACTGCATAAAAGAAATGCAAAAGCTGGCATTATAATTATTAATAACGATCATCTGATGACCCCTGTTGGGCCCTGACCCTTAGGGTGAACCACTGCATTTGCTGCTGTGAACATCTGGGGCTTCATAGCTCTTTTTAGTGGGGTTTTATGTTTTATATTTGTTGGAAAAAAAACATAAGAAGAAGAGCTGGTTGTTAGCAAAAGTGTTAGCTATCATAGTTATACAGATAAGGAAAAGAGCGCCACCTAATGGCAGTTTAGCACAAATATCGTCGCTTAAATCAAAGCTGGAAACAAGGAACTGTATGCATATTATAGGTAGCAGGGTTTTCCACTTGACCTTTGACCTCCATGTGTGTGAGGAAGCAAATCAAGCGTCTTACCTTATCTGTGTGCGGGTGAACAAGTCTGATACCCCCCACAGGGAGGACATGTCACCCATGTCCACTTTCCCACAATGCCATGTGTGCGCACAGTGGGGGGTGGCAGTCACTCAGACAGAACAGCTCTTTGCCTCTGGCGTCGCTATAGAGACGGGGACTCTATTTAGATCCTCCTCTGCTCTCATTCGTCTGCTGTTTACCATTCAGTTCATGTTCATGTGCTACAGGCTGGACTTCAGCTTTTTCCTCTTTGACTACAAAATGGAGCTGGGCAGAGCAAGGCACTAGTGCTGCCAGGGGTGCTGGTTCAATTCCACATCTGTAAGTTTGCAGGCATTTGTACGGAAATTGTCAAGTTGTATGAACAAGTTGCTTTGAGGTGTGACATCAATTGATATTCCTGTTTCTGCTGGTATTCCTAAATATTCTTCAGGGCACAGATGGGATCCCATCCAGCTGCCTGTGAAAGTAGAGTGCGCAAACACACACACACACACACACACACACACACACACACGCAAATATATAAACATACACTCACACTGATGGACACGCAACAAAGCAGTGCCATAGTTCACACACAACACGTGGGTGTGCGTTTCCTCCTCTTTACTCACATATTTTGGCTCGTTCCCGGCTGACACACCCACTTTGTTTTGGAGGACAGGACACACGCACATACAGAGAGAGAGAGAGAGAGAGAGAGAGAGAGAGAGAGAGACTGTCACAGAGGCGGAAACTACCACTGAGCAGCTTTCAGTTAGTGTATGGTGTAAGATATGAGAGAATCTGAGGGAAAAATGTTCTTGTGATCTTCTGATGAAACTGATGCTGTCATTTCTGAAGAAAAGGGAAGGTTTTGCCTGCACGTTAGTCATGAGGGAGACTAGGAGGAGAGAGAGAGAGAGAGACGAGCAAACTGAAACACTCACCTACACACTCAAGACACACACAGGAGATGGTGAGTAAAATGGGCCAATATATTGCTTGGATTATGTCTATGTAATAGTGTATTATTGGAAGTGAAAGAATGTTAGGCTGCTGATATGTTCGAGTGTGTGTGTGTGTGTGTGTGTGTGTGTGTGTGTGTGTTTGTGGCTTCCCCCGGTCCCCGCCTGGGTTTATTTACCTGCCTGCCTTTTTTCCCACATCAACTCACGTCAGGGAAGGTAACAGGATCTGCTCGGCTCTGGTCCACCCCCCCACCCCCATGAAAAACAATTATCCTGCCATGTCTCAAAGCTTTGTTGTCATCAAATGAATGCCGGAGAGAGAGAGAGAGAGAGAGAGAGAGAGAGAGAGAGAGAGAGAGAGAATCAAACAGGCAGAGGTTATGAGAAACAGAGTGTGTGTGGAGGTTAGGAGGAGAGGTGAAAGTCTGGGAGAGGAGCATTGACAAGATGCCAAATGCCGGCTGGTGGTGAAACATCCCCTGGTGTTGGTTTCCGCTGACAGATAAGGAGTCAGCGGGCGGTCAGGCAGGTTAACACAGCAGCAGGCACTTGTTATCTTTACATGGACTCTGATATTCCCCATATTCAGAAAACAGGCGCTTGATCGTCAGCAGGAGAGCTCACAAAGTTGAATTTCGATAGGATTTTGTGTTTAGATTGGACTTTGAAGGAAGACTTGAGGAGATTTTGAGGCAGATCAAGATCTAAATACAGGATTTTGTTTTTTTTTTTATTTGTAATGAACCATATAGATAATTTTGCATGTTTAAGCCAATAATTACGACCTGCGTACTACTGCCAACCATTTTTTCAAAACATACCCAAGCAGTAAATATTAAAATTGTTTTTCCTACCTTCCAGTCTGCCACTGGTTTCTGTTCATTCCAGTATGCTATTAAAAATCAACTTTTAGAGATGCTTAAGATATGCAATCCATCAACACAATGTCTAGCTATATTATTTTGTCAAAGTAACTTTATTTAACCATCCTTCATGAGCTGCATGGAAAATGTACGGCTCTGCTCGGGAATATAGTCCCAGGAGAAGACGACTTTTACCAAGAAATTAAAATGATCATGCCTTCTATAATCGTGCATAAGTGTTGAAACACTGGTTTCAACACTGGTTTCAGGTGAAACACTGAATTTTGATTTTGAAAGATTAGGGGATTTGACAAAATAACAAGAAACCAAAATATAGCTTCATGTTTTGGAAAATGGAGGTTAGTAATGTAATGTGTGTATGTGGGTAGCATTTATTGGGCTTAAACATGCAAAATCAACAGTATGGTCCTTTAAGGATAATATTTGAGTTATGTGGAACGACGCTCTGTTTGTCAGTCTACATGTAGTTAATTTACTCGTTTTAAACTACTTTTAAACTTCACGGTTCAGTTCTTGCTTGAAATTAACTTCTGGTGGTAAAGTTAGTCAGTTTTTTTTTTAAGCACTTTGATCTCTTAGATGACTGGCGATCTAAGGTGATACGTTCATTTACCAAAAAAACAAGAAGGGAATTTCCACTGGAGATGGATTCAGCTCAGTGCAGATTCCTGATGAAGTAGTCACTCAACTTTCATTCCTTTCCCTGCCGTCTACCTGCTCAGGCCGCCCAAGGCAGGCGGTCGCTTCAGAAACCATGTTTTTACCCACCCAGCAAAATCTGACACCTGACGATTAACAGGCGTCAAAGGAGCTCTCTTGGACCGGAGCCAGAGTTCTGACATAAGCCTGGATTACATCATTTCCTGCTGGGGTGGGAACTGGCTGCGGCCACGCCAAGCACTTTGTTTAAGTTGGAAGTAGCGGTGGAGAGCCCGTGTCACAGCGGGGTGTGTTTCTGTCGCAGGCGTTAACCTGCTGTGAGAGCGACTACAGCTCTCCCTGGAAGCATCAACACCTCCAAAGATCATGAAGCTATGATCTCATCCTTATGTTTGGTGTGTGTGTGTGTGTGTGTGTGTGTGTTTTGATCAAAATGTCTTGCTGAGGCTGGAAAAGGAACTGTATTGTAATATTCTGTTATGGTAATGCATAAACAGTCTGTTGGATCAAACAGTAAAAATCTCATTTGTTCTCAGGTTTAATAAAGTCTTTAGTTCATGCTAGACACATAATACTGTAAAGTAAACACCTTGAAGGCTGTTATAACCTAATGTGCAACAAATGAAAAGAAACAAATGGAATGCTCTTTTTTGCACTGATGTGGAACGCTACAAGACATATACACGGATGAAATTAATAGAATTTCACTGTTTGCCGAATACTGAACATGTTGCATAATCGGAGTGTAAGTGAGATTCCATCAGGTGAGGACATACGTGTGGAGCTGACATACTGAGATTATAATGTAACATGCTTGAGTAAATCAATTTAAAATTACATAAGCTAGGTCTGTAATGTGGAGGAGGAGTCAGTTTACGCAGATTTCAGTCTATTTATGGTATTTACATGATATTTGAAAAAAAAAATCCATTTATTGTCTTAATCAGAGTGTAAAATGTATGTAAACATACTGACTATGAATGCACTATGCACTACTATAATTACAGTTTCTCTGTCTGTGGCACCAATACCTCTAGAATTGTATGAAGTTGAAATTTGGCAGGACGTGCAGTGTCACGTGCAAAGTTGTTTGGATGAGCGGTTCTGGAATTGAGCTGTGCCAGTAAAAAGTAGTCCCTGCGTGGCAGGATATGCTCTGGGTGCGGCGACAGGATACACTCCAGGCGCGGCAATGTACACTTTGCACCACGGGCACTTATGGCAGGCTGCGGTGCACACCATAAAGTCCGGCCCAGAGCAAACAAGCATGTTTTCAACGGGCACTGCACTAGTCAGCTCAAATCCCAGTTGGAATCATGTTGTATGTTACTGATCATGAGGCAGGCTGCGTCACCAAGATCATATCAAAACAGAGGCCAGCCATGAAAGGGCCATCCCTGAAACCTGATGGGTTTGGTTTTGATTAACTATAGCTGCAAAAAAAAAAAAAAAAAAAAAAAAAAAAAAATTGCGATGGGGTGTTTTTCTCACCTACATGGTTGGTCCGGTTCAATCAGACCAGCATTTTCATTTGCTCTCTTGCTACATGTGCAGGTCTGACCACAGCAACTGTACCAAGTACTGACCAAAAGAACCGCATCGAGACCGTTTTAAGGACGTAGTCTTGGCTGGGTTCCAAGCAAACCGTGCAGTGAATCGTTTATGATGTGAACATGATCCACACTAGTCCAGAACCAACTGAAAGACAATCTACTGATCTGTTGATTGACCATGAACCAGAGAGGATTGTGTGTGGTTAACTTGTTTTATGTTACACACTTGTCAGCTATCCCCTTCTTAAAACTACTAAACACTTCAAACGTAAAACAAACTCTAAACAAGACTTTCGATTAGACACATGGACGCTTTGAGAAGGTAACACACCAATCTCAACACACAAGAAATCTTCAGGATTTCTTTATGGCACAAACAGGAAGACGCGATGTGATGGCAGATGGTAGAAGTTGTAATATGCTGATGGAAGTTCACTTTTTAATAGAAATCAAGTTTTATATCATTTTTTGATGCACCGGAATGAACAGCATCTCAATTCAACCATCATCTCAGCTGTTTATGGAACTAATATTAAGCTACCAATAAGATGTAGGTGTGACATAAGAAATATTTTAAAGTTGATTTTATAGTAACTGGACACATTATGATACAGCAGCAGGTTTTCTTATGTTTCCTGCTTCTTACACCCAATTTTTAGACATTTTACAGCAAATTTCTCTCACAAGTTGTTTACTAAATGATTACAGCTACACTCCCTAAAACCAGACCAGCCTGTTTCTGACGTCCCTCTGTGAACATCCATTATCACAGCCATCCGTTGTTTTTGCGGGGTCATGACACGGTGCTGGCTTAGTAGATCCCAGTTCCTGTTTCTGTCTATCTAGAACCAACATTTTGTTCTACATTTTGTCCTCATGTCTCAGATTAGACACAGTTTGGACATTTGACAGTCACAAAGTGCCAGTCCCATTATTCAGATACACTCTGAATTATCTTGATTTTTTTTTTTATTTCCAGTTGTTGGATGCTGACTGTGTACTGCTTTCTGCCTTCTGCATTCAGAGCAAAGAGCTATTATTCTAATAAGTTTCTTTGTAATCAGGTTCTGTTGTTCTGAGTTAAGCTTTTGGCTTGAGAGAATGATATTCCAAGATCTCTTGAGTATCAAACTCCCTGTAGGCTTAGAAAGTAGCTATTTCTGTTTTCATAAGGAGATGGACATCAGTCATTACTTTTCTTAGATAGAAACCGTATGTCCTATTGACTTAATGTAGGAATCTAGTAATATAACTAGATAATTGTGTATGGGGTTATTTCATTTATATACGTGTACGTGTCGTGTATGTTGTATGAAGCCAAATCTCAAGGTGATTTTGTTTTGCAATGTTAATAGCCTGTTAATATGTGTTAATAAAGTACAAAAAATAAATAAATAAATAAATAAATAAATAAATAAATAAAAAAATAAAGAAAGTGGCTGTTTACATTATGAGCGGCCATATTGAAATGATGTCAACACTGAACTCGAGCTCGAGGATCTTTGTCCAACATTTTGAGTCAGAATTCCGACTTGAGGGAGTGGAAATTTCGAGTTTTATGTGCAAGTCAAATGTAGCATAAGATGAAATGAACTCTAAGGGCAAAATAATTCAAAGCTGATGTCTGATAACCGGCAGTTCCTCAAATAAGATAAAGAGAAAATGACTAATCTTAAATTCACCCGTTTCTTCTTGTCTGATCCTGTATGAATGTCAGAAAATGAAAATAAGACTCAGGATGTGGACTAATTCATCAAACTTTTAAGTGGACACAAACAGCAATCCATGTGAAATAAGCAAACTCAGCTGCACTAAACAACCTTATAGCTTTGATATACAGAAATAACACACACCCACAGAGCAGATCCTCTGTAGAATCAGACTTGAACTGCAGCCAGTAGTGCAGAGCACCGTTTACATCCTGTCAGCAGACCTTAGCGTGAATCAGCCACCTTTTGCTTTCAATTTGCCCACAATAAAGAACAACAACAACAACAAAAAACACCCACATGGACGCACAATCAGATGTCAAGGATGGAATATTTTCCTTTCATATAAAGCTGGTTGTGTCGAGTCATAGTCAGGCAGGAGATTCCAGGAATGGCTCTTACTGTAACACGCTGCGCATTTTGGGAAGCTGTCATGGCAGCAAGCCAAGAGGAAAGTAGAGGGAAAACTGAAGATTTACAAGTTAGCCTGTGGTTGCTCCTTTTGCTGACTAACTCTGCATGAATGCCTGTGTGTGTATGTGTGTGTGTGTGTGTGGGTGGGTGCATGTGTTTAATACAACATAATGAATTCATCACACCACTGCTGTGTGTCTGTGCAGTCAGAGTGTCGGGTGTTTGAGTTACGTGACAAAGTGCTTTTGGCATCATGTTGTCAGTAAAAGCTGCTGTTTGTACTTTTAGTGTGTGTGTGTGTGTGTGTGTGTGTGTGTGTGTGTGTGCGCACGCGTGAGTATTTTTTGACTCACTGCTTTACGGCTTCAGGAGAAGTGTGTCAGAATCAAAAACAACTGCAGTGTGATGTAGATCAGTCTCTGGGGTGATGTGCGTGTGTGTGTGTGTGTGTGCGTGCGTGTGCGTGTGTGTACGTATGTT
The DNA here is from genome assembly GCA_014773175.1 of Lucifuga dentata. NCBI lineage: Eukaryota > Metazoa > Chordata > Actinopteri > Ophidiiformes > Bythitidae > Lucifuga > Lucifuga dentata. The sequence continues at coordinate 98,329 of VXCM01000829.1, forward strand.
AACTAAAAAGAGCTTGGGGGATGAGTAGGTGTTTACATTGGCAAATAAATTACAGAACACTTTGCTTTACTGTAAGTGGATGATGCGTCAAGATTATGTCATGACCTGTTTTCCTACTGATGCTTGTCTCTCTCTCTCTCTCTCTCTCTCTCTCTCTCTCTCTCTCTCCCATACCTGGCACATGGATTTCAAATGGTGGTTTAACTGTTGATGAACCTGAGTTTCATTCAATCTCAACTAAGCTCCTTAGAGGATCTACAAATCTGTTCTACAAGTGTTGGCATCCCTAAAGCAATGGACTACAATACCTTAAAGGACCATACCGGCCATTTTGCATGTTTGAGCCTCATATATTCATACGTGTAACGTCACTGACAATCATTTCCCAAAGCATTCTACTGGAACGGTGAATTAAAAATGTTTTTCCTACCTTCCAGACTGCCATTGGTTTCAGTTCATTCTCCTATTAAAATGAATTTGTTGATACTTGAAAGTTCATGGGATACGTAATCCATCATCGTGAACAAGACGTGTATTCAGGTTTTTTTCGATGTTATGTAATTTTAGCGTTTAAGCGCCATAAAAAGCATGGAGTGAACCTATGTTTCCATCGGGGAATATAGTCCCAGAAGAAGACCTGCATTTATGGAACAATTTAAATAAGACTGCGTAACTATTAGCAGGCGAAACATCGATTTTTAAGGTGGGCGTATCGCTTGAATATTTGATTTTGAAAGATTAAGAGATTTTGCAAAATATCAGGAAAGCTGAAATACGATTCTATCCTTTGGGAAATGATTGTCAGTGACGTAACATGTATGAAAGTTGAATATATTAGGCTCAAACATGTAAAATGCATGGTATGGTCCTTTAATATATATAATAGATATGTGCATATGGTAGGGTACCCAGGTTATATTTCTATCGCTTCTTCCTCAACATTTTGACAATTTTGTAATTATCCTCACCCTTTTTTTCCCCTCTTATGGGTGAGATGGTTTTAGGGAGGGCTCCTTATAGAAAATATTGTGATGAAATGTATGTTAGAGTTTGTGTGATGTGTGTTCATGTTCTTTCACCACTAAAGTTTGGATTATAAGTTTCCATCCATCAATACCCATCTGCCCCATCTCTCCTCTCTCTTCCTCTCTGGCAGCATGCGCCTCCCCTCTTTAATAGACGAAAACCCTCCCCTTCCCCTCTCCTCGATGCTTTCTTTCCAGTGAAGTTCACATTCATGCTTCTATTTTTACCTACTTCAAATGAGGCTGTTAAGGTTGTTTATCTGCGTTCAGGAAGGAAGGCCTCTCAGTCTGGCCGCTGGACTAGACTGCAGTTGTGATCCATTCCTAGAACTGAGACCAAACAATGCCAGATGTTTGAAATTCTCCTGAAGGAGAGAGGTTTTGTTTTGTCCTATCTCTTCTCCAGGGTGGAAAACAGGGTGAGGAGAAATGCGTCAGCCTTGTTTATGTTCTAAAAAGACGGGAACTCTTGAGCCTTATCTTATGAGTGGGCTTTTTTTCTGGGAAATATTGATGGCTGTGTGGGCACGGCACTGTTTACTCAAAGGGTAATGCCAGTGTATGTTTTCGTTTTTGATGTTCTGCCAGTCATTTGTCAGACTTCATTTTCTTCTTCTTCTGCGGGAGATAATTAGCATCTGTTTTCCTGTAGATGAGGCCATTTTTGTTCCATTTACACCGTCACCTCAGAACTAATGATGTAAATCAGCTGGACGCTTTAGCAAACGCTTTAGCTGTACATACTGTGTGATAAAACTTCATCCTATACTAATTTTGCAGTTAAAGGGTCCTACTGGTGATTTTGCATATTTAAGCCCATTAAATACAATCCTCATTCATGTTACGTTATTGTCCCAAAACATACTGCTGGAACAGTAAATATTAGTATTGTTTTTCCTACCTTCCAGACCTGCCATTTGTTTCAGTTCATTCCAGTACTCTATAAAAATCAACTTGTAGAGACCTGAAACATGTTTGAGATGAGTGATCCATCACAGCAAACCACACACGGTTATTATCTTTTATCAAAGTTACTTAATGTAATCGATTCAATGCAGAGCTTCATGGAAAGAAATGTATTTCTCCGCCAGGGAATATAGTCCCAGGAGAAAACTGCTGATTTGGCAAATTCAAACAAAAACTTAATTATGGTTTTATGTTCTGGAAAATGATTGGCAATAATGTAACATGTATGTGGGTAGTATTTCTTGGCCTCAAACATGCAAAACCACTTGTATGGTCCTGTAAAATATGCCATTGTACACACTTAATCCTTACTCTGTTCTTTGTTAGCCATAACAACAGCAGGCTAGATTTGACCATATAGCTAAAAACCATTAAATTTGGGCTAAGAAATTACTATGAACTGTAATTAAGGCATAGGCCACAGTAAATGGGCTCTAGCTAGTTCTTTGTCTCTTTTGTGTGTGTGTGTGTGTGTGTGTGTGATCCCTCACTCTCTTAAAGCTCATCATGCTCCTTAGCTGAGATTGATGCTGTCTGCTGCTACTACTGTATAGCAGCGCACCATTAGCATAACTGCATGCCAGAGCTCATGCCCACCTCCCTGTGGGCTTTTTCTCTGCACGGCCTCTGCATGAACTGCTCCACTGATGCACATTAACACACACATGAACCCGGGGCTATACACACTTCCTCAGCACGAGAACCATTTTGTTAATGTCCACGATGAGAGAAATGGTGGTGTTCTTTTTCAAAGTCTGACATTCACTCATAAATCTAGACGTTGATTAAGCAATAATAATGGCTGCTGTAGCTTCACACCATCCAGAATAACAAACTGTACCCAAGACAAATTGTGTCTTTAGATGAGTCAGTTCATCAAGCTGCCATTGCTTATCATGTCCTGAATTTGTCTTGGAGGAAAAGATGCATTTTGGTGCTGGGATTTGGTGTTTCAAAATACTGACTTACCTGAAAAGGATGCCATGATTACCTCGTGTGCTACTGGAGGTGGAAATGTTCTAATTTTAACATGAAGAAGGGAAGATGCTTCTTGATTTGTGGGAGATTAAAGTGGACCAAATCATTTATTTCACTCTTCATCTGGAGGGCTTCTTCAATTCAAAGTAGTGTGGGTTAGTGATCATACTTTCCAACTTGTTTATTCTGCTAACTTTATTTAACTGACCCACCTTGCAGCTGCACACAAGAAAATGTATGCCTACGCGAGGGGATATAGTCCCAGGAGAAGACAGCTTTTACAAAGACATTACAAGGATCGTCCCTACCCCAATTGTGTGTAAGTGTTAGCAGGCGAAATGTTGAATTTTAAGGTGTGTGTATCACCTGCACATTTGATTTCGGAAGATTATGGGATTTGGCAAATAACAGGAAAACTAAAGCGCAGTTTTGTTTTGAAATTGGGAGTCAGTAATGTAACATGTATGCACATAGTAGTTATTGGACTTAAAGGACCATACCACCCATTTTGCATGTTTGAGCCTAATACATTCAATTTTCATACATGTAACGTTACTGACAATCATTTCCCAAAGCATACTACTGGATCGGTGAATTAAAAAATTTGTTCCTACCTTCCAGACCGCCATTGGTTTCAGTTCATTCTGGTACACTATTAAATCAACTTGTTGATACTTGAAANTTCCAGACCGCCATTGGTTTCAGTTCATTCTGGTACACTATTAAATCAACTTGTTGATACTTGAAATGTTCTTAGGATAGGTAATCCATCATCACGAACAAGACGTGTATTCAAGTTTTTTTTAGAAGTTACGTAATTTTAGCATTTAAGCACAATAAAAAGCGCAGAGTGAATGTATGCCTCCACCGGGGAATATAGTCCCAAAAAAGACCTGTGTTTATGGAAAAATTTAAATGACTGTGACTTCATAATTTTGCGTAACTATTAGCAGGCGAAACATCGATTTTTAAGGTGGGTATATCGCTTGAATATTTGATTTTGAAACATTAAGAGACTTTGCAAAATATCAGGAAAGCTGAAATACGGTTTTATCCTTTGGGAAATGATTGTCAGTAACGTTACGTGTATGAAAACTGAATATATTAGGCTCAAACATGCAAAATGGATGGTATGGTCTTTTAAACATGCAAAATTGCCGGTATGGTCCTTTAAGTTTTGACATGCATGTAAACATACTGACTCAGAGGATTCCTTAACTAATGAGATCACCTTTAATGAATGGGCTCATCATTTGAATTTGTGCACTTTAAGCACACCCACACATTTACTCCCACATGCTCACACTCACACCTGTATTCTTGACTGGTATCCCAATGATGAATGACTGGATTTGTGCCAAGAAAAAATCCTACATCTGTTCCTATATTATCGTTCTTCAGGGATTTGCTAGAGGAAGATATTATTGGTTTGATCAATAACTTAAGTTCAGCTGTGATTTATGCTCTAAAGAGTCTATCGAGCCCCGAAATATCCCAGTGTCAGTATCAAGCTGCTCCAGTTTTCCTGGAAGGGTTACATATTAACAATAAAATGACTGGGAGGAGGTTCTGTGACGGGAAGGAAGGATCAGTATCAGGTCAGCAGCCCTGAGGCGGTGGATCAGTTTGACAGGCCGGCTGCTGCAGGAAAGCTCCATGGGGAGAAATTAAAAGAGTCACAAAAGCAGGAGGTGAATAATGGGTTTTCATAGCACACACATAACCGAGAGGCTCCTACAAGTTTCATTCCAACATGATGCGTACTGTCTTTTGGGAAATAAATGTCAAGTGATATTCAATTTATAGTACGATTACACCATTAAAGACATTTAACACAAATCCCATTTTCTCCACTGTTAGTGAAATGCAATTACAAGCCACAGCTTTAAACAAAACCTTCTCAGATGAGTTTGCTAGGTATGAAATTTTACTGCGATTTTTTTTTTAATGTGTATTATTTAAAGATCTGTAACATAAAACAGCTTGAGAAAGTTTTGCTTTCTAGCAAACAATCAAAGTTAAGGTGGGATTTTCAAGTCATTTTGAAAAGAAATTCAGTCAGATGGATTTCTTACATTCTTACTGTCTGGTCAAACATTTTATCTCCAATTTTGTTTATGCCATCTATAAAATTTCAGCAAATTTATCTATTACTTTTTGAGATACCCTGCTGATAGACAGAAAATCATTTGATGGAGGTAATAACTACACACATTTCTCTTTGACTTTCCATCCAAATCCTTTTAGATCCTGGAAGATCCAGAACCTCCATGTCTCATCTCTGACAAATCCAGGATTCCATGTCTGTGCATGAATAAGCATATGATTTGTGTATTTTTGTGTGAAATTAGACCACAATAAAGTTAACTAACATGAAAAAAATGTACTGTAGGTTTAACAGCTGTAACAGCTGCACTGAAATCTGTAGCTGCCCGGATAATATGATGATTAAGAAATGAGAAATCTTTGACTCAAGCATTTTAGTGGAGTAGTGAAAGCAGCCCAGTTATTAGCACAGTGGAGTATTGCACTATGATTCAGCAAAACTGGAAGAGAGGGGTGAAAAATCAGGGATATCTTATGCTAATTTGCAGCCGCCATCATCCTTGAACATCATATCTCCCTCTGCCCCTGCAGGCATTATGAATGGAAGCACAGAGTGATCATAGAGACGACCTCACCATCACCCGTGGGAGCCAGGGCTGGCCATTCATGACAGAGGTTTGTGTGTGTGTGTNTAGAATGTGTGTGTGTATGTGTGTGTATGTGTGTGTGTGTGTGTGTGAGGTTCTGTCTCCTCTCCGTGTTACTTCCTGGGCGAGAATAGAACAGGAAGCCATGGAGCAAGAGCTGACAGGCTCCCCACACCTCCACTCCACAACGAGTCCTTTCACCCACAATGTGTGTATGAGTGAGAGAGAGAGAGAGAGAGAGAGAGACAGAGAGAGAGAGAGATGTATCCTCTCANAGTGAGAGAGAGAGAGAGAGAGAGAGAGACAGAGAGAGAGAGAGATGTATCCTCTCATTCATTCATCCTGTTGAGTGTTGGTGTACACTGTGGATGTAAATCTTTACTGTCCTAATGAAAAAATTCAGGCACGTGTCAACAGATGCGATTTAGCCCAGATATTGATCCAGATCTGGCAGGTTAGAATATATGATCAGGCAGGGGTCACATTTATGGCATCACTTTATATTGTTAAATAAGCCTGGAAACATGCAGCAATACTGATTCAGCAGTAGAAAATGGGTTTGACATATTTTCAGCAGTTATGGATATAGATCCAAAAGAAGATGCAACACTTCTGTATGATGTCTTTGTTTGTTAAATCATTTTACACTGATTTCTGATCTGAATTCAGTGTCATGACCGTGAAAGTCTGGACAAACTCAGAGGACTGTTGGGCTTTGGTGGAGGTATGAGCTCTCTGAGTGAGCTCTAAACCTGTATTAATGTTGTCGTATTGAATATGATATGTGACGTGTTGCTGTCATCTGTCTCATGCACATTAATTTCAGCAGCATCTTACTTTATAGTCTCTCTGCTGTGTTGTTCCATTTATCCCCTGCTGACTGGCACTGGCTTGACACTTGATCCCTTCCAGCATTGGAACTGATGCTGCTGCACAAACGATCCTGACCTTTGACATCCCTGGAAGAAGGACAAGAGACATGAAACTTTTCCTTGTGAAGATCCACAGAGGATCACATTACCACAGTGATCATTTTTTTATTGGGTAGCGTGGGAGCTTTTAGATGTTGCGCTGCCCTCTTGTGCCTACAAACAGCATTACAGGCTGTGGTACGCTCAAAGCAAACATGAGCAGTGTGTCAAAACATTATATCATGAATTTTAGGACACACACACACACACACACACACACACACACAATCATATTCAGGAAGAACCCAACAAATGGAGATTTTGTGACCTCTAATGTTACACCCTCTAACGCCTTGATCAATATTAGGTCATGTGACACCCAGGTTTCCAACACCTGTAAAGGCGACTGAGACAATGCTGCATTTTACTGTAGCCTCGTTGGCATGACAACCTGGCCGGTTACATAAGTGCTGGCCAGTGACACAATCGACGGCGTGCAGAGGTCTTTGTGCTCTGCCACGAGACACCACACACTCACTGTCAGTGTTTATCAGCAAACATTCCTGCTGCTGAATCTGCTGCCGCCTCACACGTCGCAGCCAGAAACAAATGTGTGATCGCTGCGAAACCAAACAGCCACTTTAACAGATCATTTACTCTGTAATGAAGCTTCAACCTTCGCAAAATGAGCGGGGAGAATCTGCCAGCTGGTAGCCACAATTTGTTTTTAGTCAAAGATGGAAAGTAACTATGTACATTTACTCAACTCATACTTAACTATAATTTGGAGGTACTGGTTCTTTACATGAGCATTTATTGATTTTCTCCTTTTTCCTCACTTTTCTGNATAATTTGGAGGTACTGGTTCTTTACATGAGCATTTATTGATTTTCTCCTTTTTCCTCACTTTTCTGAGAGAAATATTCTACATTTAATTTTTTTTAATTTATTTATTTATTTATTTTATTTTATTAGGATAAACCCCTTGAGATGTACCATCTCGTTTTTGAGGGGGTCCTGACATACATCAAACATATGTTACTCCATTGCATTTAATTGATGCTGCAACTGCTAGTTACTTTACAGTTTAAAATATTACTTTCAGTGTGAGATAACTTATAATACTGTAGTTGGTGGTTAAAAATCAAACTCATTATGACATTCCAGAACTGGACAAGATATATGAGAGATCCAATTTTGTGGATTCTCATGATTTAATTTCAAAATTTTTGTGATTTCTTTAATTCCAAATTGCAAACACACACAACTGCCTCAAACATGTTAAGTTTCCCAGTCATCTATAGAACCTGAAACAGTATATAGGCTCGTCTTACATATAGGTGATTTATGGGGAAAGATGTGTGTCACCACCATCATATGGATAGCCGTATGTGTGTGTGTGTGCCTATCCATACCTGCAGGACAGGTAGAGTCAGCTGCATTCAACACAATGCTACGAGTGTTAACAGCTTCAGCTCAGACAATGTTAAAGGATTCTTTGTTGGCGTTTGCTTGCCTGTATACATTCTGTGGGTGTGTGTGGTACACCCATGAACACTCATGCATGGTATGCGCACACACACACACACACACACACACACACACACACACACACACACACACACACACAGGGGGCTTTCCTCTCTATTGTCATGTGATCTTCTGTTTTTTTCCCATGCAGGATCAGAGACAGCGAATGCACAAACTTGGCTTTAGTACAAGTAAGTACATATATTATATATATTTATGATCATTTCAACTCTAACATAGCATCATGGTTCATTGTTCATCATGTAACACGCTTATTTCATACAAGCATTACTGTCATGTACTGCTTTTGTGCCTCGTGTTATTCTGCTTTAATTCGTCTCTGCTGCTGGAAGTGTTGTGTGAAATTCACGTGCCAGCCGTCCAAGTCGCTTTGCTGCCATGACAACCACATTCACACTTCCATTTAATAAAACGCGCTGTCATGTTTCTCCCCCTCTGACAGGACGACTCATCCACGCAGTGTGTGACACGTAAACATGCTGTAGGGGTACTTGCAAAGGGTATGACTGCTAATTTATCAACCAGAAATGTGTGTAGTTTGGATGAACTGATGTTTGTGGTGTCACTGATAGTACTGTGTTACAGTTATTACTGTGTTTGCTGCTGACTTCTGCAACATAAGGCCTGCTTTTATTATTATTATTATTATTATTATTGATGTTGTAATAGTAACAATGTTAATATTCATGTTGCTGCTTTTATTTACTTTTATTATATTTAAGTTTAAAAATTACATTAAATTAAATTAAAATACAAAGATAGTTTCAAAGGCACTCCCCAAACGTTGGCTCATCTCACCGCTGCAGCTGTGGTCCGACACCAAAAGTCTTCCCCCAGAAGCTGGTTTCACGTGGTGGTTTAGATTTGTGTTCCTGTTGTCTAGCACCATTTGAAATCAGTGTTCTTGGGGACAGGAGGACAGCTCCGGCAGTGAGAGAGCAACCAGAGAACAAGCAGAGATGGGCCTTTCCTCCTCCTCCTCCTCCTCTTCCTCCTCCTCCTCCTCCTCCTCCTCC